>SDWI01000941.1:102198-149954 GCA_009193005.1 Lamellibrachia luymesi | reverse complement strand
GTTAGAGTCACAATATGCTGGCAGTGCAATTGGTGGAGCATCAGACTGTCAGTCATTAGAGTCACAATATGCTGGCAGTGCAAGTGGTGGAGCATCAGACTGTCAGTCGTTAGAGTCACAATATGCAGTGCATGTGGTGGAGCATCAGACTGTCAGTCATTAGAGTCACAATATGCTGGCAGTGCAAGTGGTGGAGCATCAGACTGTCAGTTGTTAGAGTCACAATATGCTGGCAGTGCAAGTGGTGGAGCATCAGACTGTCAGTCATTAGAGTCACAATATGCTGGCAGTGCAAGTGGTGGAGCATCAGACTGTCAGTTGAGAGGACCAGGGTTTGAAACCACCTGCTGCCCAATTTTGACAATGTTGTTCACCCTACTTTGCCTGTGTCTTTTGGAAGGGACACTAAAAGCTGTGGGTCATTTCTGCCTGGTGTCTATATCAGTAAAAGTAAAAGTAAAAGATTCCACACAGTGAAATGGAAAAAAGTGTAAGCAGCAGATGTAGCTTCTGTTGAGATCATCTCACTGAGAGGGGTAGGGTAGGGTAGGGTTACTTCATCACTCAGGCGCTTGCTCAACTGCTTGCTCACAGTTGAGCTTATTCACTACTGACTGGAAAATGGGGACTGTTCAAACATTTGCCTAGAACTTGGCAGTAATACTGGAAGCTTTCTTTGATGCTGGGTGATGTATGTAAACATGCAAATGAAGCTCTGACATTCATCTAGTTTTGGGATGTTTAAACAACAGTCTTGATCTGGATGGAAATCTTGATGCAGTAACTAATTCCTTCCAGGCTCACAGCTATTGTGCAATCAAGTGAGCACACCATTGCTGCTGGCTTTATTCAGCATTTAAAGCAATGGTAAACGAGCACCGACAGTTCATTTTAAAATAACCATAGCACATTCAACAACATCTCAGAATCAAAAAAGCTGACATCTTGATGGTTTTTATCACATTTTACCAGTTTGGCATGTCCGAAAGGTTTTGGATAATACCCTGGGTATTAGGTAGCGGAATCTAATCTAAGTGATTTAACTGCAAAATAAGTTATTTAAATCAATGATTTAACTGCAAAATAAGTGATTTAAACTAATGATTTAAATACAAAATCAAGTGATTTAAATCATAATTTAAATAAAAAATCAAATGATTTCAATCATGATATAAATAAATAAAACGAGTGATTTAAATCATGATTAAAGGGTGGGCCTACTTGTGATTAGTGGGACTAATTATCAATTTGGGAACACTTTCCAGATGTTCCATTCATTGTTCTGCCTCATCTTTGTTTTAAATAAGGAATGTTGGATTTTTTATCAGAGAGAAACCATGAAAAACACTTTTATTTGTGAATCATGATTTACAGTGAAGTGAAGTGAAGTGAAGTGAAGTGAAGTTTATTTGTTTAGATCATACATACAGAGTAAAAAAAAACAGTTGGTACATATTTTACATAGTTTTGATGATCCAGGGAGGCCTGCACTAAGACCTGAGAGATCGCTATCGTACAAGCCTCCCTATGACTACATATGGTGCAATAATAATTAGTACTGCTGTAAATAGATGTGGAGTTGCTAACTTTGCCTACAAATATAACAGTGCTAATAATACTAACAAATAATACAAGCAAAAATACATATAGTGCAAATAATGTGAAAATTATTTTTTTCTGTGTGTATAAATGTGAATAAAATGTGAATCGAATATAATTCTCAATATTATCATGTAATAATTACAGAGAAGTTAAATAATACTGAAACGATAAATACATTATTCTTGTACAATACAATTAAAATCTTTACAATAAAAATAATACATTAGTACCAAATTTATTAGTTACAAATTATATTGTGAGGAACTCAAAGATCATCTGTTTTTTTATAATAAAAAAAAATTATAGTGATAATATTACTGAATGAATATTCAGTATAATATTATATTACCTAGCTTTTATATTACCTAGCTATGAATTATTAAGTAATGCAGTTTACAGGCTCAAACTAAAATGGAAATGTTAATAAAATGAAATTTCTAGGCACAGTTGATCAACACCATAGATCAGAAGCTAATGCAATTTCTGCATAAGGTTTATTGAGAGTAATATCAGACAACCAGCAATATCAAATATCAAACATTACATTGTGATCAAAGCACATAGCTGATTATAAGTTGTTTGCATACATATATAATACCATAATGCATGCTCAAATTGCCAATGAATATAACTGCGATCGTCTATAATGTGTCCAATGGCACTGAGATATGATTATATTCCCAGTCACATAATATGTATTCCTGCCAATTGAATTCTGATTAACTCACAATAACTTTCACTGGAGTGTTCACTTACATGTGAGCAAATACCTCTTCACTCAATCTGTGAAAGTTAAATTGGGTTTTGCTCACCTCAGTTTTATGCAGAGGATTTGATTTAAAACTTTGAGCTATCCACTCAGTGTGTGAACGTTAAGTGGGGCTTCAACTGATTAATTCACTTTGGCCACTTTGAAAACCTACAATTACCTTTACCTTTCAACAGAAATATAAACAACGATTATTTTATTAATGTATTATTATTTTGTTAGATTGTTATATCCAAAGCAAACCCCTAAAATTAAACAATTAATAATAATCCAATATCATTACATATTTTAGCATGGTTAATTAAGGGAAGTGCCTGCTAGACATTGTACGAATTCTCTTATAACCACCACTAGATGATGCATCGGAGAGTGGTAGACAAGTTAAAGTCTTTCTGGGGTGATTTATTGTTCTGATTTATGGCATTTGCATCAAACGTCCACATTGGTTCTTTTGGCATAAAAACCAAACCCCTGGGGAAATTTTTTAATGTATCACCATGGGCCCCCGGGCACGTCTACAACATTTCAGCCCCATACATGTGAAACTGATGGAGATGTAAGAGAACAGTCACAAACTACTTTATAGTAAAGATATAGTCTGTACATGCTTCTTTTGTCCATACACCGCATAACCCACCCTTATCAGATATCTGTCAATTAAAAAAAAACATTCACACTGCTTGTATATAAAAACAATATTTTATTTTGAATGTAATTGCACTCCATTTGAACAGACCTTATTATATATGGCTATGTTTTTATTGCAAATTTAGCGTGCAGTTATAAAATGTATTATCATCAGAGGATTGTCTTAAATTTAACTGATTTAAAGTTCTTTTTTAATTGATATACAGCATTATATAATTTATTACAGGTCTACTGGGCCTATTGGTTACAGTGTGGCATAGTATGATTGTTAATTTACTCTAATGTGTGTATTCTTACTGATCAATGCTGTACATAATGCCAGTAGAACTGGCTCATTTTATAGTATTATTTAGCCATGAGCCTGAGAGGAAGTTACAGCTTCATATATTATGCAGGTTGCTCAACTGGCCAACATAAAAAAGATTTCCCTCCTGTTCCAGACTGTTGTTTAAACTGGTGAATGTCCTGAACTCTCTGGGACATCTTCCTTGAACTTGGATTAAACATGACTGAACAAATAATATCAAAGAAAGCTTCCAATTACGTCCAGGCGTTTGTTTAAACAGGCCCAATTTCCCAAGTCAGTAAATAACCTGCACTTGAGTGAACTATGTCATTATGTAAGAGGACTACAAAAGGCTGGTGCTTTTATTATCTATGCAGTAAGAATTAAGTGCTAGTTTCACATGTATACACATGTTTAAGTTCATTGTCACACTATTGATCTTGGACAGTATAAATAACAAAATAGCAAATCCACATATAATTTACCACCTTATATTTCTTGCAAATTTTTTACACAGAAAATAAATAACGATATTATATAACTGAGAGCATCCTTGTTAACCATGTAATTGCCTTTAATGACAAGATGATAGAATTAAAATGGGGGAGATATAATTATATATAAGTTTCTGTTTTGGGAAATTGTTGTTTTTAAACGTTTTTGCCACCTTAAATAGTTTTGGACATTTTTGTCACATCCAAGAGGTATTTTTGCAGGATGCTAAAACATGTTTTTTTTCACACATGTCCAAAACCTGCCAACCCTGTTAAATTGTAATATTCCTGCAAGTTTAATATTTGGATAGTAAATAAATATTGTGTTGTGACTTTTTTGGAGTGTAAATAAATATTGGGTTGTCCCCTATATAAAAAATTAATGGGTCATTATATAATGTTCTCACTGTCAGAATTAAAGTGTCATTGTAAGTGTGATTGAAATGTCAGGACATCTAATTAATTGTCTTGTATATGTCTTAAACCAATACACAAGTATTAACTATTGCAACATGGAGCCAAGGCAGCATTAGCGGGGTCAATTTAATTCGTACCTGTGTAAACAACAGCATACCAATTATAAGATAAAACTTATCTCTAAAATGTTATTATTTTAATCCTTGACCTTGTTAAATTGATTATTTCCCAGATTTTTTCCTTATAGTTATACTTTTTTTTCTGAATATTTAGACTTGGCATTTTTATTGAAATGCGGTTAGCGCACCAGACCTATCGATAATAAATCTCCAGTAAATCCATGCACCTAAATTTGCGTTCCGTCGGCCTTGCCATTAGGATTATGCCTAGTGCCTTGGCACACATTTTCGTAGCTGATCGTATGCAAATCGACTGCGCTACGCTGCTCAACAGTGTCCTTATTATCGTAATACGATAACTATGCATGGTCCGGGGCGCGACTTTAAAACCCGAGCGGTCGCGCATGTGCAAGGAGGACGGGCTTGCTTCTGGATAATTTTGAAACAGCTCGTTTCGGTAATCAAGGTTATTAAAAGAATGGTTTCAAGCACATGAAATACACAGACAATTACGGCGACAACTAGACATCAAGGTGCATGGATCCCAGAATTGCTTGGGTTCCGCCGGAGCAGCTCGGAAAGGCACATGATCAGTGGACCAGACACTGGGAAACCGTGAGGAACATGCATCTCAACAATAATTCGCCGAATGTGGATCAGAAACCTGTGGAATTTATCCCTCTAAATTACACAAATAGACTAGACCAGAAACAGGGACCATCAAATTGTCAAAACAATTATCACAACCAGCTCTTACAGAAACGAAAGAGGGACAACAAAGCGAGCACATATGGACTAAATCACTCGTCAAATGTTCGGTTATTGCGTGAAGATGGCGGATTGACCCCGTGGATTCCTCGAGGCAAGATCTACTCTCCTGAAGCTAGTCCGGTTGTTCGGTAAGTTCAACAATGTGACATTTACTTAAAACAGAATAATTATTTTGAAGGTAAGGTAATGTTCTGTTAAAACGAAGTAATGGTTGCACAGCTGGTAGACGGTGGTTAGTCTAATCATTCTAGATTTATGTTACCGGCTGTGCCTGTGGTATTGACGGAATGACGGGGGCTGGGCCGGCTTACTGACTGTCACGCTGTGTATTTTGGAAGCTTTTTAATGTTGTTTAACACAATAGCAAATACTTATTAATTTTAATTATTTAAGTTTATGTCTGTCTGCCGGTACTCTATCTATAGAAAGGGAATTCTTATTCAGTTTATATTCACTGACATTTAACAAGATTGCCACCCCAAACAACAAGTTCCAGATGGCAAGTGGACAAGGAAGCCATTGGCTTATTGAGAGTCCAAAAATTTTCTCATCTATGTGTAGCCCGCTCTTATCAAATATCTGTCAATTCTATTTTTAAACATATTCACACTACTAGCATTAACACAATCATTTGGCAGTTTGTTCCATTCATTTATCACCCTCTGTGAGAAAGAGTACTTTCTCATGTCCAACCTACACTGCTCCTTAACTAATGCTGCTTTGTGTCCTCTGGTTCTACTGCCTTCTTTAAGTTTGAAGAACATATTCCTATCAACATCCTCATAACCGTTCACTATTTTAAACACTTCTATTTGGTCTCCTCTTAGTCTCCTGGTCTCTAGTGTTGTCAAACCACATTGTAATAAGCGACTTTCGTAACTAAGGTCTCTTAATTCTGGAATCATCTTAGTTGCTCTTCGTTGTATTCTTTCTAGCTTATCTATGTCTTTTTTACGATATGGCCTCCATGCTTGAATACAATATTCCAAATGTGGTCTAACTATTGCTTTGTACAGGGGTACAATTAGATGTTTCTCCTTATACGTGATAGTTCTCCTAATTAGCCCTAGAATTTGATTTCCTTTCGAAGCAGCAATCCCACATTGCTCTGAAACTTTCATGTCAGCATTAAATGTTACTCCTAAATCCTTTTCTTGTGTGGTTCTACCTAGTACAGCATCCCCCATTTTATATTCCTCGTCCATATTTCCATGTCCTATGTGTATACATTTACACTTCCCAAAATTGAATAACATTTGCCATTTTTCTGACCATTTAACTAATTTTTCTAGATCATCCTGTAAACTTTGTTTATCTGTATCATTAGTAACCTTTCTGAATACTTTTGTGTCATCTGCAAATTTGAGTACTTTGCTAGATATGTCATCCTCCAAATCATTTATATATATTAAAAACAGTATAGGGCCTAATACTGATCCCTGTGGTACCCCACTCAAAACAGATTTCCAGTTTGAAATCTCACCATCTACTATTACTCTCTGTCTTCTGTGTGTAAGCCACTTTTCTATCCAGTTGATTACATCATTACCTATACCATGGGCTTTTAGTTTAAGTAACAATCTTTGATGTGGCACTTTATCGAAAGCTTTCTGAAAATCTAAGTAGACAACATCCACTGGTGACCCGTCATCTACCCACTTTGTAATTTCTTCTAAAAATATAAGAGATTAGTTAGACATGACCTTGCTTTTAGGAACCCATGTTGAGATGTATTTATTAATTTATATTTTACAAGGAATTCCACCATGTGGTTACTAATTAATGTTTCCAGTAATTTACATAAAACTGATGTTAAACTCACTTGTCTGTGGCCAAACCACATCCTCACCTGTTGAACTTGGAGACCCCTAAAATGAATGGGGTGTCAGGTAGGCAGACACACAGGGAAGAGTGTAGCCAGGCCAACTTGTGTAATGTGTGCAATTGTGTTACACAACAACATGATGGGGTAACATAATTGAGCAACCCAATGTCACCAGGGCTGAATGGCTTCAATTGTTCAATGCAGTAGACTCCTAAGATTGGCTCAGTGTTTGCAGTCAGATGCCACTCACTGCAGTCAGGTGGTGCCAACTGTTTGTCACACCTCTTGCAACCTGCTTAGTAGAGCTACTGGTATATAGACATGTCAGGTGTATGTCTGCTATCACAAGTTAGAATTACAACATGCCAGCAACACTTGGTCAGTCCAGTGTCTAGATTTTGGCTCGAACAAATGGATTTATACAGTTCTATTTGCATCACGGACACATGAAAGTTTAGCATTTGTGTACCTGTTGGCAACACACAGTATGATGCAACTGCACTATGTTTTTTATAGACTTCACCAGGAGATCCAGGACTTCTTCATGTACATGTCTCCACAGCCCAATGAACAGCTGATGCGTGAGGATGTAGTCTGTCGTATCCGCCAGGTTGTCACCGGTCTATGGCCAGCCGCCAAGGTAAATTACTTCACTGAACACATTCCTAAACCGTGACAAATAAGATAACTTTCATTTTTCATGTCACAACATATTCTAAGTGTTTTTGCTATGTTATGTTACAGAAAAGCCATGATTTTACATTAAACTTGCTTAAAAGAGTATAAGCCTTGAAGAGAGGGTTGACTAGTACCCGGCACAGCATGACCTGGCATGTTACAAAGGTTAACCTAGTTTGACTAGATTAAATATAAAACGGGTGTTGCGTAGTAGTTTCCTCAATGCCAGAAGAAATGTTTTTTTGTATAAGAAAATGTACAAAATAGGAATCGTGAAAATTTAAATATGAAGTTTGAACTGTGCTTGTTGCTCACATACAAGTGGTAAACACATATAATCTTACTGTAGGTAATAGTGTGGTGGTTATGTAACATTTAACCTGTTTAGCTAGATGATAAACATTAGGATGAATTGGTCGGTTCCGGGTGTCTACCTGCTGCCAAATGGTCCTATTGTTTTTCTTTGTGCCACACTGTGGTAACACTGATTCAGTAGACTGGATGGCAATGAGGAAACCAGGGGGTTATCACCCATTAACAGTTTATCTTTGGTCCTTAAATTATTTACTCTTTGATGTGGAATAAATTGCCCTATTGTTACATGTTCAGTGCATCAAACAGAAACTGGTCAGGTAAAGCAAAGACAAGATAAACACCTTCAAAGACTGGTGTATTTAAGTTATTGTTTTGCATTAATTAATGTTTTGGCATGACATGAAATTACATAATGAATGTGCAATTTACAGACATCATGGAAAGCAGTATTTTTTTAATGGGATGTTCTTCAGTTGTGCATTGTAAGGTTGCCAGGTAATTAGTCAGTTTTCTTTTCTATTTGTTTGGTTTATTTAGGCGCTGTGTACCGAGTAGATAGTAGAAAGAAGCTGATGTTAGTACTATCAGTATTATATCTCACTGGTTTACAGTGCAGAATTCAGACATTGCATGTGTACAACTTGGTGTGTCTATCTTGGCACTCGATTTACACGCTAGAAATGTTTGTATTCTCTTAAATTTAAGTAACATGTTTTTAATATTGTCCATTATTAGCCATGACAGAGTGTCCATATACATAGTTGTGATGGTTGTTTGTCATGCAACTGTTCAGTGCAATCACCTTTGTTGTAAACAGTTTGTTAAAATAAAAAGTGCATGATGTCTGACCTTTTGATCACTTCTTGTGTGCGTGGGCGCACATGGGTGGTGATGATTAAACCCATCAAGTTGCACACTATGCACAACTTGGTGACATATTTACTGTGTAGATGTCACCATAAATTGGCTGGTAACAAGAACACTGTCTGGTGGATCAGTATAATGTGCCATCCATAGTCTAGCTTTGGGTGGTAATGCTGCCATACATGAGATGTGTCAAAAACCTGAGGATATAGGAATATATTAGAAAAATCTTTTTTAAAAAGTATTTTAACTGTTTATAACAAATGTGATACTTGTACTATATGAAGAATCACTGATAACGTCAACACTGTGTCTGTAGATATTATCTAGTCCACTGTTGCCAAGACAACATAAAAAGTAGTTGATTGCACACAGGCTGAGAATTAGTGCACTACTGCCAATGATTAAACATTTTGATGCGCTGTTTTTATATAATACTCAATAAGTCACAATCTAAACAGATTAACACACTGTATGAAATGGAATTTTTTGAAGAAAAACGCATGTTTACTATCCATCAATTTCACTTTTATTACAATTACGTCACTAATTTATTCATGGGTAATGCATGTCTCTTTGACGTAACAAATCCCGGTTTTTTAACTTTGATGGCCGTTTTCTTTAAACCTTGTTTTTTCACATTTCAAAGAAGTATTTCTCTGGAAGTAATTATGCTAGCCAAAGAAGGTTTTGTGTTTAATTCAACTTATTTTCTCCACACAACATTATCAAAATAATCAATCAAATGTTTTATAGTGACATAAGTTTTTTCCAGAAGTTACAAAAGGTTTTTAAAAAACTAATAATAAAATTTTTTCTTGGTAGCGAATAATAGTAACGAAGATGTAGATTAAATAGTGTATTACTAAATTAACACTCCCTGCGCCTGTCACTTGGAACTTATTCGTAAAACTGTTTGTAGGTGGAGATTTTCGGCAGCTTTCGTACTGGCCTATACCTGCCAACCAGTGACATAGACCTGGTGGTATTTGGCAAGTGGGAGTCTCTGCCACTATGGACCCTCGAGAAAGAGCTGCTCGATAAACGCATCTGTGATAGGGAACACATCAAGGTGCTCGACAAGGCGTCCGTAAGTAAACATCTTGTCATCTAATGGATTTGAAGCGGCTTCCACAATTTATTTAATGAAGCGGGTTCGAGTAGTGTGTGAATAACAAATAACAGGCACTGCCAGTTCAGTAAGAGAGCATACTTTTGTTAAAATCATCAGAAGAATTGGCTTTGATCATTAGCTTTGGTAACTTGCAAAAGTACGAATAGGTTTTAGCTATAGAATATAGAGACGGAGCCACTTTTGTCCAGTTTCCAAATTTTTTCGGCCCAGCTGAAAATAATTTAATAGTTTGTATGATGATTTCATAAAAACTAGCTAAATAACGTTTATGCAGACGATCTGGCGTGACACAGTGGATACTAAATATGTTTGATTTTTTTCGCAAAATGATTTTAAAATAAGATGAGCAAATAATTGAATTATGGATGCATCATTAACCAAGCAGATGAAGGCTTACCATTTGAACCCTGGGTAGTTTCGGTTTCCATTGCATTCATTCAGCTGTGTGAGTTTGTACCACTGTCAGGCAATGTGCACGTGAATAGTTTTGAACGGTGATTACACCTGAAATTAATTAATAAGTTGATGTGTGGGCAAATAAGTCTGTCAGGGGTGAATAGTAAAGACTATTTAGCTGTCTGTAGGATCTGATGCCATGGTATGCCAATGTTCTGTGAAGCTTAGTAGGATTAGGGGTTTGTTGACATTGACGGATGAAGAAACGCATGTGCTGATGGTGCAAAGGTTTGGAAACACAGAAAATTAGTAGAGCAAAATAATTGAGAACTTTCATCTGTACTGCTATAGAGCGTTTTTGTCTGTGTGGAAACAATATTCGTCAGTGTGTGTATTCAGTGCATGCCACAGCATAGACAGGGTAATGCTAAATGAGACTTGCAGAAAGCTGAAGTATTAGCAGAGTCTGTTTAGAAGAAGCAGGGACTGCCAGCTCAGATCTTGCGCAGTGGTGCTCTATTTTCTTAGATATATTTATGTTTTAAGCTCATGTTTATCATGAATAAATTTTTTTATAATTATTTTATAGTTGTGTGCTGTTCACTGTTGCATTGTTCTTGTACAGTGATCCTTGATGACAAAATATCATGCTAAATTAATCCGGTGGATTATTCAACATATCGTCATCATTCAGCATCCCTTGCTACGCTAGCGCTGGGCCTAAAATCTGTTAAGCCAATTTGGCTAAAGGTTCAAATTTTCTTTAGCAAAATGAGATTTTGTTTAGCCTTTTTTTAGCAGACACTGAGATGGCAAAACGTCAAAATGCAAAACATGACATAAAATAATGTGATAAGGCCTAGTAAAAAAAGAAACTAGTTTCTTGTCCCCGCCCACTTCCTTTTCTGTCTACGCCTCCTTTTTTATTTACTAATGATAAATTATTTTTTAAAGTTTTTGGTTCTGTGAAGAAATCTTTGTCAAAAACTTGCTGTATGAAGTACTGTTATAATCTTTCAGTGCACTCGTTATTCATCACACAAGGTGTAGGGATGTATGTGCATTCTACAGAGTCTAAAATAAGATTTGAATGATGATGCCTTGCATTAATCTTTACAGACTCACTTATATAATTCCAGTCTCAATCAGTATCAATGGCATTTATTAAATGCCATTCAGTTGTATGCCTGTGATACAAACTAATGAAATCATGGCCAAACCTACACATGACATTCATAAATACATTCAACATTGCGTTTGCTTCTTGTTTGTTTCTAGTCAGTTTAAGTAGTTTTCCAATGTAACAGGTATATTGTGCAATGTTACATTTACGTAAATGTTTCTATTCATCTGCCAGTCCCGCTAAAAAGTAATGTATCTGATAATGGAATGGCAAGCTATATAGTAATATACATCTATGGCATGTTCCATATTGCATCGAAAAAACTACAGCTTGTCTTTTAATCAACCACAGTATGTGAGCATCTAAGACATGGTGGCCATCTTTGAAACTAATAGAAAAAATTACTAAATAATCAGCTTATAAGTTATAAGGGCCTCCCTCTTCCTTTAAAAAAAGTTCGGACGAGAAACTAGTTTATTTTTTTACTAGGCCTAATATACAACATATTATATAAACATAATATACGTATATTAAACATAACACCAATATAAGAAAACATAACACCAATATAAATTAATAGAACAATGTTTAATTATAAATATAAAACAAGAAAATCGATCACACCGCAAACACAGAGTCAGAGAATTTCACCATACAAGTGTCGCCCCAAGTGTCCACCGCAACTACCCTTGCCTGTGCGACAGTGTCCACCCGTTTCACAAAACCAGTAAATCCGGGACGCTGCTCCTTCACAGTCCAGATTTTGAAGGCTTCATAACTGTCGGGAGACTAGCGCATCAACACGGTCCACACATGGGCGATAATTGCCGACTTCGCCTGATCGTTCGCAATCACGAAGTCCATCTGGCGATTCGGCAGCAACGTCGATTTCCGGTGGTCGGCAGATATCTCGTGTTTTGCCAAGTCGTCCTTCTTGGGCTTGGCGCAGTCCTTCCTGGTGACAAACACGTTCTTTGCTTTCGCATGCACACAAACGTTTCAGCGAAAGACGTGGCTTTTGCTATTGTGAATAACTTCAATAAGCCACGCAAAACGTACGAACCAGTTCGCCTTGATCAAACGTGGCTGTGTCATTTTCTGTCATTTCTTTCTGCGATCATCGCCTGCCGATGTACATTTACGAATCATTTTAACCGATAACAAACTGAAAAACTACCGAGGAAGTGAGCCAATATTATTTTTATAGCTGCCCGCAGGACGCAAACTTTCGCCGAGAGCAATTAAACCATTGGCTCATCGCCGGGCAATTATAGATCGGGGGGAGCGAAAACAATTCCACGGGTGGCGGGCAGCTATGATTCACGGGTTCACCGCCGCTTATACAACAACGCGTCATTAACGTGGCCGTAAAAGCGTTTCGCCAAATTGGCGAAGAGTTGTTTTTTCCTTTCGCCAAATGGGAAACCGTTTCGCCTAAGGCGCAATTGGCGAATGGCAGCGCTAGCCTAGCCTTGCATGAACAACATGAGTGTGTTTTGTATTCGGCATCCTTGAGTCAAGTATATAACGCCCTGCATGTTGTCTGCCCCTGTAGGTGCCTATATTGGAGTATATAAAGCCCTGCATCTTGTCTGCCCCTGTAGATGCCTATATTGAAGTATATAAAATCCTGCATGTTGTCTGCCCCTGTAGGTGTATACTCTCGAGTGCCAAATAAACGTATAGGCCGAATAACAGTATAGGGTGGCAAATCGGTCAAATCTAATAATAGTACAGTGCCGAATAGCAGTATAGGGGGGCAAGTTGTTCAAAACAAATAATAGTACAATGCGAAAAAGTCACTAGTATATTTGTCTTTTTTATCGACGAAGCAATTTTTTATTTGATGTGAAGCCAAGGTGTCCCTAGAAAACTAGGCAGATCACAGTGTATTTACTCTTTTTTCTGCCGAATATGCATAAACTTTGTGCATATTCACGTCACCGCAGATATAGTAATCACATTTTATATTTGCGAAAAACCGGAGAATTGTCCGTTTTTAAATGTTTTATTGAATTGAATACGCAAGGCCGTTTTCAGGGAAAACCACCGCCAGCTGGTTACGACCGGTTTGAGGCACTGCGCATGACGGCCATTTGCTGTTGCTTTACGCAGTGATAATGGCGTTTTAACTAATAATATACCATGTCGAGCTCCCAAGAACTAAGGATTCTGACCAATTCATCTAATCATGGAAATTGAACGGTCTAATGCTTCGGGATCAAAATCTAGGATCCTCAGAAACACAGGATCCCGCTGACTTCACGACTGTCGAAAGGATTAAAACTTAAATGTCAGAAGGAGCCACATGCAACTCCAGTTGGGTGTAAGTGATTTTAGCGCGAGCGGTAAACCGCTCCATGGATGATTGATTAGCGCTAGCAATAGGGAGTGAGAGCGATTGCTCTCTTAAAAATTATACCTGGCATAATTTTCCACGATTATCGGAGAATATAGGCTGGAACAAAATTTTTATAATTTAATAATAGTATAGTGCCAAATAAGGTGCATATAGGTTGGCATTTTTCATCAAATAAATACACGTATAGGGACGTTTATTCGGCACTCAAGAGTATGGTGAAGTATATAAAGCCATGCATGTTGTATGCCACTGTAGGTGCGTATAGTGAAGCATATAAAGCCATGCATGTTGTATGCCCCTGTAGGTGCCTATAGTGAAACTGACTGATGAGAAGACGGACGTGAAGGTGGACATCAGTTTCAACATGACCAGTGGAGTGACCAGTGCCAGCCTCATTATGGTATGGCTCCCTCCATTTGTCAACGTTTATAATTTACAGTGTGGCAAGATTATTGCCACAAAAACGTGCCAATTACTGAAGAAAACATGGAAATGAGACTTGACTGTATGCTTGTTAAAAGTATAATTGTTTCAAGTAATGTTTATTTGTATGTATGTGTGTTTGTTAATAATTGTATTACCAAGTTCATAAGAAAGTGGCCGGCATTTACGAGATATTTACGTTGATCTGGTGATTCATTGTGACACATTTGAGGGCCAAGTGATATTACAAGAATGAAAATGTGATGGGGAAACTTTGGTATGTTTGCAGGAGATGATGGCACAGTACCCCAACCTCAAGTATCTGGTGCTGGTGCTGAAGCAGTTCCTGTTGCAGCGAGACCTGAACGAGGTGTTCACCGGCGGCATCAGCTCCTACTGCCTCATCCTCCTGACTGTCAGCTTCTTCCAGGTACACCTGCCACGATAGTAGTTTAGCAAGTCCTACGAATCTAGTCCTAAAAAAATTTGCATGCCTCCCAATTCTCACAAGGCTAAGTTCCTTAATATTATTTATTTCAATTTCTCCATCGCCTACACTGAAACACCTGTTCTTTGTATAGAGACACCCCCGCCTCGACGCCGCGTCACCCGGTGCCAATCTCGGCGTGCTGCTGATTGAGTTCTTCGAGTTGTACGGACACCAGTTCAACTACCTGCGCACTGGCATTCGTATCCGGAATGGCGGCGCGTACGTTGCAAAGGAGGAGATCCAGAAAGACATGGAGAACGGCTACCGTCCCTCGCTGCTCTGCATCGAGGATCCGATCAACAACGGTAGGTTATGTCATACATGTGTGCTGGTATTGTGGTTGTATGTAATGTGCTAGGTTATGATGGGGGTAATTTCACTTGGTTTATTTTTAACCTCTGTTCCTATTGGTGCATAAGGCAGAAACAAGACTTCATTTCTGTCGGTCTGCAGCTTGTTTGACAAGTCCTCCATGTTGTTTTGGTCATCCGTGTTTTTCTTTGGGGTTCCAAATCAAGGCTATTTTGGTTATACTGGCTCTGTGCAGTACTCCGTGTTGATTGATGTTTGTTGTCTCTGTGCAGTACTCATTGTTGATTAATATGTTGTCTCTGTGCAGTATTCTGTGTTGATTGATGTGTTGTTTGTGTGCAGTACTCCATGTTGATTGGTCTTGTCTCTGTGCAGTACTCCGTGTTGATTGATGTTTGTTGTCTCTGTGCAGTACTCTGTGTTGATTGATGTTTGTTGTATCTGTGCAGTACTCCGTGTTGATTGATGTTTGTTGTCTCTGTGCAGTACTCCGTGTTGATTGATGTTTGTTGTCTCTGTGCAGTACTCCGTGTTGATTGATGTTTGTTGTCTCTGTGCAGTACTCAGTGTTGATGTGTTGTTTGTGTGCAGTACTCAATGTTGATTGATGTGTTGTTTGTGTGTAGTACTCCGTGTTTATCGATGTGTTGTTTGTGTGCAGTTCTCCGTGTTGATTGATGTGTTGTTTGTGTGCAGTACTCCGTGTTGATTGTTGTGTTGTCTCTGTGCAATACTCCGTGTTGATTGATGTCTTGTCTTTGTGCTTTGTGATTGAGGTGTTGTTTGTGTACAGGCAACGACATTGGGCGCAGTTCATACGGTGCACTGCAAGTGAAGCAGGCGTTCGAGTATGCCTACGTGGTACTGCGCGACCGCATCGCACCGCAGTATGCCCATCTGTACCCTCCCAACGATGGGTATGTAACACCACAAAACAACTCGCCTCCACTCGGTCTACTGCTCATAGTTAGAGTATTCCTGTTGCCATCAAACTTTGTATGTTCCTGTGAAAACAACCTATATAGAACATGCTGTACTTGACAGACCTTGCTTGGTAGTGACACAAATGGTGAAAGTGGCTCATTTGTCCATCTTGACACAATCAGTGAACCATACTAGACAGATCCTATTGGCCCCATATTCCAGGTAGAAATCTTAACTCACCAGACTTATATAAATGTGTTTACTAAAGCTGTTGGCTGCAGGCTTTGTCTGTTTTCAATATTATTTTCAATATTATTGAACAAAGCAATTTGTTTGATTTGCAAATAATTTAAGCAATAAATATTACCTTCATTTACAAATATCTGCTTCAGTAAATATATCTGTGTCAGTATGTTCCATGCCATAATATTAAGATACCTATGATATTGACTGATGATATCTGATATTGACTGACGATATCTGCCCTGCTCTACAGCATCCTAGGTCGCATCATCCGAGTGACTGATGAGGTGGTCGAGTATCGCGGCTGGATCATGCAGCACTTCCCACTACAATCGCCGGTGGTTGACTCGACTGAGGCTGAAGTGGTGCCACGACAGCGCACTTACGCCAGTGTCGCGAGTACCAGCAAAACAACCACAAAGGACCCCAAACCCAAGTGAGCATAACACACAACAGCTTCGTCATCTCCTTTGTAGTCAAGCTGCGATATCCCACTGCCTCCGTAATCATGCACAACGTCTAATCATTTACCGACATTGGCCATTGCAGTGTTTTATTTAATTATAGGGAAGCAGTTGTGATGTTTTATTATATTATTGTCCCCATCACCCAAATATATATGGAATTCAGTGTCCCCCGAATGGTCGCAACAACCAGTGAAAGTTTGTGCTACAATTTCTCTCTACATCCAGGCAGGTGGTTCACTTCGGTCTTATTGTGGCTGAGCTGATTATTCATGCGAGTCATATGACATATATATTATAATTATTGTTTTAATTGCAGATGCACAGAATGGCGGATAGTTATTTAAAATTCTGGGATTTCAACCAAGGGTTACCCTGGTAATACAAGGATATATACATATGTACTAACGATTGCAATATTTATAACATTTTGTGAAGTGATCGTTTTTGGCTTGTAATCCTGTCATAACTATCAATATTGACTAACAACAGATTTTAGTTTTTGTTAAAGGTGCTTAATCAATTAGATTTTTTGCTAGTCTCATTTCAAATTAAGTTTGCAAAAAACCAAAGCTACCTAGTATCCACTACAACATGCTAGCTCGTTTGTGCAACTTTTATATGTAGTTTCTGTGGAATCATCAGACAAACTATTAAATTAATTAATGCTTGTTCAAGCATTTATTGAAAATCCAAATTTTGTTCCTTGGTGAAATTTTTTAACTGTCATGTGATCGCCGAGAGGATGGAGGTCATGCCCATGATCGGCATTGACCCACACAGTGCTTACCATTTTGGATATCCACTATTTTGATCCTTACCAGATCTAATAACTACAGTCGATTGTTTCGATGATTTAAAAAAAAAATAGGCATTTTTTTTATTAAATCGACTGCGGATGTTACATAAACTGTTCACACACTACATATTTGGACACCAATGAACTGGATTTGCGATAGGCTAAATCAGTCGAGGAAGCAGTTTTAAATATTGATATTGCATGCACCATAATGCATCTTCAAAAGTGCCTGATATGATTCACTGCCAAAGATGAGGCACATCAGATCCATCATCTTTCCTGCTGGAGTTCACACATACTTTGTAGTTGTAGAGTTATCTTGGTTATGTAGTGAACTATCTTTACCAGCCTGTTCACTGTGCTGCTGCAGGTATGCTGCTGGGGACCGCACTATGGAGGAATCAGACAGCAACGGCAGCAGCTCTGTGTATCAGTCATCATCGTCTAGTTCCGCCAGCTCCAGCTCTAGCATTGCCAGTGATGACACAGTATGTACATAGACACAACTTGTACTGCAGTCGTTTTACAAGCATGCGGTCACAAAGTGCCCTGTCTACACTCAGCTTTTCATGGTCCAACAGATTGTAAAGTATAGGTTCTATTTGAAAAGATGTATAGGTGTGGTATGGTTTCGAAGACAGACCTGTACTTTGTGATAGGAACGGAGTCTCTGTAACATTTGTCGTTGATGAAGTTCACACAATTGGTAAACTGAAATAATGCTAGAGTAATGATGACACTGTCCTTGACTAGGCTCTACAGTGTCATGGCATCACCTAGCGTCAGACATGAAGATGTTTTCAGATGAAACAACCCCAAGGTGTAGAAAGGTTGAAATTTAAGAGATGAAAGTATATAATTGTTGAGATGAAAGTATATAATTGACCGTATCATGTGTCGTCCTTGTTTTCATTGTTGTTTCTGGTGCTACATTGTAAACTTTTCTCTTCAGGACTCTGACACCAATTCAGACTTGCCGGTGATTGTGCCTCAGACAGAGAACCCTACACCAAAGCAGTCGCGTCAGATGCGCTACGTTGACATCGTCAAATGCGAGCCGCCACCACGCAAGTTATCACCAGAGGGCGTAGTGACCAGAAGTGACAGTAACGCCACGGTGTCGTCTTCAACCTCCTGCCATGTTATTAGGGAGCAGCAGCAGAAACCATCTGGCACAGCAGCATGTGCCAGCCGTTCATCGAGTGCGCCTGCGCAGCATCACCCACAGGTGTCTCCCACCGGTGGTCATAATAGTAAATACTACACACATTCCCGCTACACAAGCAAGCGGCGTCGGAACGTGGTCGGCGCCAAGCACAGCACGGGTAGCAGCAACAACAGCGGTGGCAAGACAGCGAGGTAGTGTCACGAATGTGTGTGGTCATCACGCACATGTGTCACCTAGCAATACCACCGTCCTTGTCATGCAATGCAGTCTGGCCCATAAGGTCTTCAAGAAGCATTGTGACACCACACCGTGATGTTACTCTTCCACCAAACTTACATATATGCATTATGGGTAACTGCTGCTTTGACGTCAAGTTGGGATGCATCATTAATCACAAAGTTGCATAAAGCTGGAACGCATTGGCAATAATTATGGGTTGATTTTGGCTGTCAGTTTTTAGCCGCTGCATATAAGTTGGACATGATATGATAACATCATGCAGATTATCAGGCTAACTTGTTTCAAAGTTCTGATATTGCAACCACATGATAATGCGGGTGCTGCAAGTGATGTTTTATTCAAACTTTGAGCATATCAGTGTATCATTTAATTTTATGAAAAGCACAAAATATGTCTGAAAAATGTAAGCAATTGCGTAGATATCCGCCCTTTCTGGACTTCGGATAAGCATGTGTTTACATCGGCTCATTTTTCGAAATAGTCATCCTGGTATGTGGCAGTAGTCTTTGATAGTTGGCTTGACGGCCAAGTAACACTGGATGTCCACCATTATGTACAGTTTGTGCCTGTGTGCTCTGTCACAGTGGATTTATGGGAACGTGCTGTATTTTCGTGTGCATGTGAAAGCTGTAAATTGGCAGTTGTGCATGACAGAATTTTCTTGACGAGATAAGTATTTTATGAATTGTATCTGTGTATCTATGTAAATCACTTAACAATATGTGTGTGTACATAAGGTAAAACGTATAAAAAGTTGTAACTATGAACAAAAACAAAACTGTTATGTACTTGTTATTAATTCTTAGGTTTTGTCAAGTAGATTGTTGTTGCTCTAGCTGACAGGAAGAAGATAATTATCATTTCATCTTAATCACCATGCCAGGTTATACAAATTATTTTTGCTTTGCTTTTTTCTCAGAAGCAGAAAATGTGACATCTGTAAAGAATGACGGTTTTAATGGCAGTTTTATTATGTTAATGAAGGTACTGTGATGATCCTATGACAATGTATTGTGTGAGATAATTATTACATGTTGACTAGATTTTATCATTGTATTGTGTATTTGGGCTGTGATTTAGAAGTGTGTTGCTGAATGGTTGCCTAGTGCAATGTATCTGGGATTCTATGCAAAGTCATTTTATAATGTTCTTTCACTTGAGCAAGAATCTTTTCCATCCGCCTACCACAAAGTACCATCCTCAAAACGTCCGCAATCGAGACGTTGTTGCGACTGGTCAAATCGGTTGTGAACTTAAGTGTTTTCATACATAAGATAAAGGAATGTTAGGTATTGGCTGATATCACAAAGTCACATCTTTGCCAGAAATGGTTGAATTGTAAATCATAATTGGAAAGAAAGACCTAATGAATTCTAATAACAACCTTCCTGCAAAAGGATATTTGTTGTAATTAACATGACAAAGATACTATGTCGCAATCGACCTTTTGATCAGAAACTACGTTGTTTTGTGCACAAATTTATAATCTGATCAAGCTCTGAGTTGGCAGTTGACATCAGTTGTTTCTTGTTTGTAGAATCACTGCTACGAATATAGTTTTCATTTTTACAATTTAAAAAAAAAAGTAAGCTAGTAAGAGAGTACGATAATGTTTTCTGAGCAGATATCTTAATAATTCATGCAAGCTATAATTTTTAGTTGGAGTACTTCATTAATGATATTTTGTTACTGTTCACTTTAAGCATTTGTGTGGTCATTGGCTAACTGAACCGTGTGCTGCGGTCAAACTGCCATATTTTTGTAAGGGTCCTGATTCAATTCATAGCAATGTTTAATGTAATTTGCATAGACTTGTTTTGTTGTACTGATACTATTACAATGGATTATGAACTGTTGTTATAATTTCCAGTATGCAGTGTCAGTTAACATGAGACACTTGCAACACATACCCTGGACCTGAAATGTTGGCTGTAAGTTTGGGTTTTTTGGCTGCTCCATGTAATGATGTACCCTCTGTAAAACTTGACATTTTTGAAAAATAGAAGTTCTCAACTAGCATTAATAGTCTGACGCACATGTCTCCCTAGTCTGCTATGCAAGCTTGACAGGATTATGAAAATCTGTTCAGAGTGTGTGCATTGCGTGTTTCTTTGCATTGTGTTTATTTAGTCTAAGCTTTGTATTATTAATGATAATGTGTATTATCCTTCGTAACGCTAATGGGTAATCTGTCGTACAGCACTGAATCCAGTGGGTAAAGTGGCACTGTGCTGCCTTTCATTTATTTGGTTCATTCTCATTTACCACTTGTGATTCATTATTCTCTCATTTATCAGTTACAAGTGACACTTGCAATTCATAATTCTCTCATTTAAAAGTACACCTATGTTCAGTAACGTTACAGGTGACATTGTGTCATTAAACATTTTACTTGGTCTTTCAAGCTCATTTACATGAGTGGGTTTATTATTGTGTGTTCAACACCGACAACCTAATGTGCAGTATAGGAAATATGACAATGTACAGATGTTGACAAGTAGCTTTTGAGTATAATTTTATATTGGTGTACAGGATCGCAACTGGGACATAATTGTAAAAAATATGAAAATGGAAACAAACACTGGAAAATACAAATAAAAATGGAACATATTTAAAATGTGGTTCTTGTTACTACTGTTTGGTTGTCAACTATTACAATATATGTATTGTTATTGAGCACTAAAATTGCAACTTGGTATGAGAATGTGTACATATTGTTATGACACGACACTCTCAAGAAGTAACTTGCTGCATCTTGTCCATGTTGTGTATCACGGCTTTCAAGAGAAATTCTAGCCACGATGCATCGTCCTCTGTGGTGACGTGGACATGCCTGGAATGAGAGGCACATGCTAACTGGCTAAAACATATCATACTTTATATACATGATAACTGGCAAGATTTGCAAGCACCATTTTAATTATTATTGCCAATTAGCAGGACTCCCCAAACAATTGCTGCCACCTGGCGAACTTTACCAGTGATAGCTGTAAGACTATATCAAGATGGTAACCATGTCACTTTTATCTCGTAATACATCCACAGATATATAACTACACATTTACCCCATACAAGGTCATATTTCCCATGGCATAGACACTAGGTAGAAAGCCTATGGCTTTTAGTCTCATCCAAAATACTAAAACAAGCTTTTGATTCCTAAATAAGTACCTTATTGGAAATCTATTTTGGGGAAATATTATCTGGAAACAATATATTAAATGCTGTAGAACTAGAGCAAGTTAAACGTTGAACTAATTGCATACATTACAGTGGGTGACATCCCAAGCTACCGTTCTTTCTGTATATCAAGACATATTGCTGACTGCAATTTCCATTAACACAGATTGGTATGCTTTCAATCAGGTATATCATTTGCATCTCTTGGACATACTTACTTGACACATTCCAATAAAGTCTGCAGGATTACACCCAGTTTCTCCGTCTGGAAATTTATAACAATACAACTCAATTACTTAGCATTTAAAACCAAGTCAATTAAACTGTTGAATTTATAAATCCACCCATTACTAAACACAATCATCAGTAGGCATATTCACTACTGAAAGATGTTATGCCAAAATTAGAATACTCGGAAATAGCAAGTTGTATGCTAGAAAAAAGTTTTCATCTGCAAGTTTCCAAAAAACATTTTGGGTAGAATGTCAAATTTATTTGGAAACATTCTAGAGAATAATTTTGCGGCACAATGAACGTCTTAAAGCAGTCATGCAATGTGAGGTTATTACTTACGTTTTCATGTACAACTTCCTTGTTAACTGGTGGATACAGACTAAGCACCACCTCGTCCACCGCCGGACTCACTTCATATAGTCGTTCCACTAAATTGTCTAACTGTGAAGCATCTTTTGCACAGTCACATTTCCCATGTTTCTTGACGGCACCCAGGACCCTCTTCAGGCAAGCATTGGCTGCCTTTATAAGGCCAACACTGGGCATAATAACCTGTTTGTCTTCCTCTGACCATGAGACGTCATTCTGATCCTGACACGACAGATCTAACTGGTCGCCACACCCGTCTTCACTCTGGAGGGTCTGAAAAATGCACTAGTTCATTCTCTGCTGCAGGAGACTACGATTTATCAATCGCCCTCATAAACTAGATAGCTATGAACAAGGGGGAGAGAGTGGGGGATGGGGGGCAAGGGGGAGAGAGTGGGGGTGGGGGACAAAGGGGAGAGAGTGGGAGGTGGGGGACAGAGAGGAGACTAATAGAGGGAAGGAGAGAGAGAGAGGAGAGAGGGTATTTGAAGGGTGAGAGAGAAGGATGGTACATCTCACAGACCTCTTGTATTTCCTCTAGTGCATCCTTCACGAGTTGTGATGTTTCATTGCCAACATGCAGTGTGGCGTCTTTGTTGTCTGTAAACATCAGGACAGCTACAGACACAGCCAGAACAAATGCCTATGTTGTGCACCAACATGTTAACTAGACATCGTCCAGCAAAGGCAAAAACATGCAAAGATAGATCTGACCTTTTGATCATCAGGTGCCATATTTGTTGCAAGTACAGGTGATCATGACCTTCCATTTTCCACAGGCGTCTTTTAACAGTTCTGTTGTGCTTTTTCCTAGCCAGGCTGCTAGACAATCAAGGATTTTAATTTGCTGCTTCCTTTCCCCTCAATCTTTCTTGTTTTCTCTTTCTAAAAATTCTGGCGGTTTTATGATTTTGCACTTGATTTTCCTTTTGTTGTGAGCTGTTCTTAGAATTTGTTATTACTTTTTTCCATCCACGGTACTCTAAGCATTCTTCTCGGACCTATTCAAAGGATAACAACTAATTCCAGTTAGGCACCCATATTCAGGTATGAGACTTACTGTTACCGATTATTTATTCTAAATGTAACCACACACAGTGACAAACTTAAACATGTGGACCAACCTTTAGGTAGGTTGGGAAACTGGTCGCAGTATTCCCATACTGTGCCTGTGCTGTGTAGGTGTTGCTGGGATCTGCAGCACATCAAGATCATTGTGAATGAGAGTATATATGCATGCACAATTTGGCTTAGTTAACCAATTAGCAGTGGTGGAGTGCTTTGTGAATAGCTTGCACTTCCATGCACAATTTGACTTAGTTAACGAATTAGTAGTCGTGGAGTGCTTCGTGAATAGCTTGCACCTCCATGCACAATTTGATTCAGTTAACGAATTAGTAGTCGTGGAGTGCTTCGTGAATAGCTTTCACCTCCATGCACAATTTGACTTAGTTAACCAATTAGTAGTTGTGGAGTGCTTTGTATTCACAGACCTAGGCTTGCAACCTATTAAAATATTTGTTCCATCAAACAATGATTTGGGAAGAGAAAGGCTACTACATTTTGGGATAATGTGTAATTAATAATTCCATGTAAAAGGTTTTTTTAATATTAAAAAACTCTTCCAGGAAAGACCTAATTTATATAAAAAGCCATTACTCACCCTTGATAATTGCTGGCTTTGATCACTTCCACCAATGTGACCGTGGCATCAACAATCCGTGATATGTCTTTCCTCACCATGCGATTTAGTGTTGCTCCTAATGGAAACATATAACACACTGAATGTTGGGTATCAGCGCTGTGAAGGGATCAATACATCTAGTTATACAAATGTAACAAGTTGTACCAGGTCATTTCAAAACTGGTGAAAAGTCTACAAATATAAGAAGTTGCCTCAATATCTATAATATAAAACAGTTTGTGGCTCATATCTCTATCAGTTTCGCATGTATGGGACTGACATTTTGTAGGCTGTTCGGGGTCCCTAAGGGGATGGTTTGCACATTTAATGTTTTTCCATATTCCACAGGGGGTAGTGGTCAAAACTTCAAAATGGCTGTAGCAGAAATTGCAACAGTTGAATAAATTTGTTTTCTGTCACCGTAAAGCTAATAATGATACATACACATCTGTTGCTGGATGTATGCACCATTTTGAATACTTTTCAAATTATTAGTTTATCTGTACCCCCATAGAGGTGCTTGTGGATAGAAAGCATCTAGGAGGAGTAGATTTAACAAGAACGCCATCCAAGGCAAATGCCCAGATGGCAAGAGGATAAGGAAGCCATTGGCTTTTTTTAATCTATGTAATCACGCCCTCCTGAGATATAACATAGTAGCATAACATACATACGCTAGCTACTTTGTAGCCATCCTTAGATGCTGTTTTAACTAGAAGACAATTGGCTGCCTTTTCTTCCCTGCTATGCCGGGTAATTCAGCTAGTGTGTTATAAAAGAAACTAATTAAAATATTTTGCACATTTTTTTTCTGTATTCATATTCAATCTATGCTACAAAAAATTACAAACTTGGTAAAAAAGACAACTACAAAATATAGTACAACATATACAGTATTGTATTTAACACAAAGCTCTATTAGATAAAAGGCTTACCTTTGGAAAGAGGTAAATTGTAGAATGATGTGACCATAGCCAGGGTAGCTTTTCCAATGCGTTCAATCAGAGGATGATACACCTTGGAACATCCAACACAACAAACATGTTTGTGAAATGGGGACAGGATAATTTTTTATGATACAAGTTTTTTCTTCCACATTATTGTATTGCAAAATGTTTGTAATCTTGTTTTGGAAAATAATGTTTTATCATCTATTTATAACATTTCCGAAAAAAAAGAAGTTTATTCAAATTACAACCATACAGGTTGAATATTCCACTTCAGTACATAATTAAAAAGGGTATGAAACATTAAATGCAATAGCATAATATCACATTTTCACATATTACAGTACTGTACTAAAATTAGGCCCAGACTTGCATAGTGACACATACTAGGGTGTAGGTGTAATTTTGTTCTAGTAATAATAAATTACAGTGTATGTGTTTGCGTCTGCTTTTTAAAAATTAATAACACAAGACACTGTTGCATAACCAAGTTACAATGATGCTTAATTCATCCTGAGTTGTGACAACACATGTATAAAATATGAGAAATAAACCAAACAAAATACCTCATATTTTGGAAGAGGTGGCTCTGCAAATGCCAGGCACAACTTAGTTGCTTCGATCGACACAAGTTTCACTGCAGCCTCTGTGACAAAAAGACAACTGTGATCAGCTGAATGGCATTCACTGCAAGCTATGTCTATCAATGCATACCTGAGGAGTAAGCACTAGAACAACAAAACGGACTTCTATATTGACTCAAATTACCCACCTGAAGTATTCCAGAAGACAGCCAAATCATCTGTGGCTGTCTCCGTTTCTCTCTCCACTCCATCTACAAACATAAACCATTCTGAGGAGTTACACAGGCAATTCGTTGCAAGGTAGTTAAGTTAGCAGAATTGATTAAGCCACATCATGGACACTTCTGCAATGGCTCATGAGAGATGGAGTCCACAGCAAGTTACACACTTCACCGGCAACCGACAATAACCCCCTCCGTACATAACCCCCTAGAACAAAACCCATCCATACATAACCCTCTCCAGACATAATAACTTCTGGACATAACCGCCTCACCTTAATAAAAATATGGACAAAAAAACCTGCTCACTTTTAATATAAATATGGACAAAAACCTGGCATTTGGCATAAATGTGCAACATAAAAAAACAGAAGAAAAGAAACAGTGGTGTTAAAAAAAAATTCTCAGTTCATGCACCTGATACAATGTTTATATAAATTTATAGGAAATGGAACCTTTGTGTAGCGATCAGAACTAGTTAAATTCAGACTGTCTGGAAGCCAAGTCCTCTGTCTTGAAAAGTGTCTGGATATTCATTGCTAAATGGTTTAAATGAATAAATTAAAGTTCACGGAAGAGATATTACAATCAGCTATGACAACTTTAAGCTTTTTGTTATAATACACAAATATTAGTAGAGAAAAAACCAATGGGAAAATCCCAGTAGAAAAAGTTGTTCTCCCAACAAACTTTAAAGTTAAATTAGACATTCTATATAATGGCAGTACCAGTTAAAAAAGGGAATTATTAACTAGTCCATTTTCATTTCACCACAAACTGAAGGGGTTTTGTCTGTATTTTATTAAAGACAGGGTTTTGTCTGGAGGGAGTTTAGTCCAAGGGGGTTTTGTCCAGAGAGGGTTAAGTCCTGGATTCACATTTACCCCTGTGTAGGGTCTTTTACTTCCCCTGGCATAGACACCAGACAGAAGGGACCAATGGCTTGCAGTCTCTTCCAAAAGACAGCGTGGTGAAGTGGTGAACAAAATTGTCCAAGTTTCGAAACAGCAGCAAGTGTTGTGTATTTTAGTCTAATTATCCGATGCACCCATTCCTCTACATGGGGTGAGGAAAACCCCACTGGGTAAGGTGAACCCCACAGGCTTCCCTTCAAGGTTTCTTTTACTCCACAATAAAACTTTACTCAAAATGGTCCTTGAACAAACAATTGCAGTAATCACCAAAGAAAAGCCTGGATGTCCTCACTCTGTGTTTTAGTTTGACAGGCAAAGTTCAAAGCACTGCTAACTACTACATTCTTTGATGAATCTAGTAGGAGACAGCTTTCCCAACTGCCTCCTGTCACCAGGGAAGAATGGTCAAAGGAGTAATTACTACTTAGTTGCTAATTGCCCTACTAAGTAAACAATAATTGTAATAACTGACATTGACCACCGAGTCACATTGGGATCACCGCATGTGTGGTTAATTGCACAGATGAAGGATCTCATCTAATATGGTTTAATTATGACAAGATGGCAGATGGAGATTGCTGTGATGGAAGATTTACCAACACTTGTGTTTGACATGACTAGACGAACAACTAGACTAGAGTCTAGATGTCTTCCAGGGTAGGGAACGGTGAGAGTAGCTTAGTAAGCCTAACTGGGTCTCAGCTCTGTGTGTGTTATCTTGCAAAAAACATTCATAACACTGATCAGTTAACACCCATGGCGGGGGTCCTTCTGCTAATCTCACAAGTCTTGCCTTGGGGTGATTTGCAGTTTGGTTAGATCCAAATAATTGATTGTGGGTAAGTTTATTATTTAACAGTAATAATGGATGACATTGTCTATTGTACCTTGGCTTTAAATATTAGTATATTATGTATACTAATTGTAGTAAACATGAAATACATATATTTATTCCATGTGTTTATTGTATCTTAATAATGTTCCCAATAGCCTAGACAAGTTTTCGGTGACCTGGATCCTGGCGAGTGTAGAACATAAGCCCTCAAGGACAAAAGCTCTTATGGACAATAGCACTCTGGACAAAAACCCTCACATTTTCAGAGGGGGTACAACAAAACCCCTACTAGCTATTGGCTTCAACATGAGCAGAATGTTAATTGGATGTGGCTTCTTTTGAGCAATTCAGTACAAACAGTGGCTTTGCAGAAATCAGAGTTTTCCTTGAGTTAAATATAAGTTATTTTTGGATTAAGTAAATGTTGTGTATAAATAATAAAATAGTAGGCATAATTAAAAGTACTTAGATATAACTCAAGAAAAATTGTGATTTCTGCAAAGCATATTTTATATTTATCTTTTTTTATAAGTATTAAATTTCAATGGTCATTCCTAATGCTCATTAGTCGAAGTGGGAATAATATAAGTATAGGCATATTAAGAGGGTGAATCACTGAGAGCAGGCGAAACGGGAGAGATATAAATTGCAGGGTAGATGAAATGGGAATAATATGAATACACAAAATGGTGAAAGGACGTGGTGAAGGGACAAGTTGTAGCCTCTGTTTATATAGTACTCAATGTAATTAAAAACTAAAATTAATAAATCAAGCATACTCTAAATTATATTTTACTGGTTTCTTCATACATATACAATACTATACATAATATTATTAAACATATATTAATATTTAAAGCCAAGGTACTTGACAATAACCATGCATGAAAATAAAATTATGATGTCTTGTGATGAAAACATACATCACATGATGGGCATGTGTTGATTTCAGACAATGTCGTCCACTACTACTGTTAGATGATGAACTTACTCACAATCAATTATTTGGAGCTCCACACAGTTACCGCACCCCACACAGTTACCATGAATTCACATGAACCCCCCTTTTCCAAAAATATGAACCCCTTTTTTATGTGAGTCCCCTTATTAAAATATTATTAAAATATTATTGGTGGGTTCATGCTTTTTAAGAGGGGGGTTCATGCTTTAGAGAGGTTTCGTGCTTTTGAGAGGGGGTTCACATTTATGAAAATAATATTATCTTCATATTATCGGGAGTTCACGGTTTAGAGGGGAGGTTTCATGCTTTTGAGAAGGGGGGGTTCACATTTCTTTTAAAAGATGGGGTTCACATTTATGAAAATAATTTTATCTTCATATTACTGACGGGTTCACACTTTTGAGAATCTTATTCCAACTATGAATGTGCTACCAAGTTAGTTGGTAACAGCCAGAGAGCAGTAGTTGACTGTGAGTTCATCATCTAACAGTAGTTGTGGACGACATTGTCTGAAATCAACGCATGCCCATCATGTGATGGTAGACAATGTAGTATGTACAGACAGTCGCTAAGCTGTTATTCAAACAACACAAAGACTTGTAAGCAGAAAATTTTATGGTTTCTGAAAATATCTATTCACTGAAACAATGCAGAGTTAGCAAGCCAATTACTCTCTTTGTTGTGGTGACTTGCTGTATGGCCTGCACACTTTCATAACACACACAAAGCATAGTGCAGACAAAGGTGTGTGTGTATACAGCAAGACATGAAACCAGCACTTTCTTTAATTGATACTGGTCTAAACTTGCACAATGATCTGTTGCTCATTCACAGCTCAGGGCATTTATCTAACTTTGGGCAGTTTTAGTCTTCTTTGATTAATTACAATGGGATTACTAGTGTCATTCACCCTGTTACTGCTGCAACACAACGTCAGCTCCACCCCTTTGCTCTGGTGATTCCTTAGTCTAACCACCAACCAGGTGGCATTGTGTGCCCCTCAATCTTCCTGTTACTCTGCACAAAGGCTTGCATAATTTCTGGGAATGATCACACTGAATCACAACATTTTACTGCGCTTATCTGACATAAATTTCATTTCAATATGTTTAAATTTCATTTCAACATGTTTAAATTTCATTTCAACATGTTTTTTTCTCATAAATTTTGACTTCTCACAAATTTTTATCTCAACATGTGACTGTGCTTTTCATAATTTTTACTGCTTCCCATCACTTTTGACCTGGCACTTTTCATGTTGACTGTTATTCATCAATTGGAGTCCATTTTGGAAAATATGACCACTGGTAAACTTGTGGCACCCCTCGAGTCTGTTAAGAAAATATGACCCTGCATGAACTTGTGGCGTCCCCTGGAATCTGTATTGGAAAAATATGAAACCACCCTTGTGAAAAGCTGGCTACGGGCCTGTACCATACCCCACACAGAACATTGGGTCATTCCACCAATTCGGTATGATAGTGTCCTGCTCATTTGGCCTCTATTAGTTATGAATTTGCGTATTATAGGACAAACAGGAGCATGCCTATTGATGTACAAATATTTTACCTTTATTGTTCGGTATCACCTTAGTGCCTTCAGTTGACTGTTTATGAAGGAGTTGAATTATTACTACATGTCCGGGTCAAAATTACCATGTCCCCAGGCCCAAATGCTTACTTTTCAGGCTTACCACTTGCACACATTTTAGTCCATTTTTTTTATAATCACCATCCTGTAATAACATGTTTCAACTGTTAACGTGTTAGGGCTGCGTGTGGATATATTGTTTGCCAATTTTGAGCAATTTCTTTTTGTCCCCACATTGCATGTCATCTCCTGTTACTCTCGCCAAGTGGCTGCTGAAAGAGAGAAACACTATTTTTATATGAAACCATATGAATCATCAGATGGCAGCAGAAGATTCCTGACTGGCATGGTGGGAAGGTAAGAATTATTTTATCTACTTCAAGCATAAAAACCTATTCTTGACATGTTCCCAAACCCGTATGACATGCTCATGTCAACACTGTTACGTCAATATAACAGTGGCACATTAGAAATGTAAGCCTTTCTAATAATGATGCTGTAAGATAAGGTGAACATAGCACATCATGTGAATGAGTGATAATGAGCAACATCAATGCGAACCTACAAAGCAGATCATGCAGTACTATATTACACCCTGTTAATGCCAGCTCCCGTTACCTCAGGCAGTAACAGGGTTGACTTCTGGGTAACAAGGTTGATGTTTGGGATTTATACATCTTGTTTTCATCTGTTCATGCACGAATAGGTGTTGTAAAAACATAATATTACTCACATAATATTACTCAGTAAGGTAAAATTATTAGTATGGGGCCTACACAATTCTAAGTAATGTAATTGCCAATTATGACATACAGGAGTCTGGCTTTCCAGTTCAGTTGATAAGATAGAACCCTCTGCCTCTGGGCCTCTGATACCAGGCCTATGATCTAGGCTATGGCTATGTCTATCACGACTATGAACGACTATGTATTTTTACACATGTTTGTTCATATGACACTTATTTATACCCATACTGCCTACGTCATGGTGCTGTTTACTCTAATACGATGCTAGTTGAATATATTGTACATGATTTTACATTATAATAATATTAGCAGGAAAAAACAAGTCGTCACTTAGGCAATATTGCAGTAATACTAATAGTAATGAAGCCAATCTTGTTATTACACCTACAATGGCCACATACCGCCAGTCCCAAGTGCAGAGGCGATCTCGTTCAAAGCCTTTGCTTTTGCATTTCTGTTTGAGTACCACTGTGATGAACAATCGAACAAGCAAGGCCGATTGTGCCACACATAAGCAAGTGTGTCTTACATCATTTCGCACCAGAAATCAGCCATTTTCACAAGAATCTAATTACCACTTCCGTTCTCTGATTGGTTAATTCCTTACGATTCGAAAATCACAGTCAGGAAGTGCAACACACCGCCCGATTGTTCAAGACTGCCAGTCAGCATCAGTCGTGCCGATTGAACATGTTGAATTGCTACGATTACCGCTGATGCGACATAAGACTGGGGAATCGTAGTCGTAAGCACACGCATACTGCCCTGATTATGCCCGATTGTAGATTGTAGACAATTGGGCGGTGTGCGGCGGGCTTAAGTCGCAGGAAGGTCAAAATGCAGAAGTGCCTGCTGAATGACTCAATTCAGAACATTCACAGGAAATACCTAGCAGAACATGATAGCAGAACATTTTTTTATTCCCTGTTCTGCATGAGGCTGTTTTGGGTCGTTCACCCAACGACTCAAGATAGAGAAACTTGCCAATGCAAGACTCATAAAAATTTGACCATCATGGCCAACAAGTTGAAACAGTATAACATTCTTCATACAAGTAATGTTGAGGTCCTCACCGATGACATTGTTTGTGAACCATCCAACAAGGCCTTCATGTATGATGAATATGCAGTCTGCAAGCACAATGTGCCCGAAGTGAATGGGTTCCTGGAAGATGAAATGCTCAGCCCCTACCGAATGATAAAGACAGATCCACGAACATTACCAAAAAAGTAGATGTCATCGAAAGCAAACAAGATCTCTTGGAGAAATTCCAAAATAGCTTGAGCAAATTCAAGCTACACCTGTATAACATCTGTCACCAGTTTTGTGTATGTCGTGAACTTCGCAAGAAAATGTCAGTTGCATCTGCAATCATCCTGGCTTTCTGGATTGTCCATGCTTCGTGATTATGAGTGTCACCGTCCCCAGTGAAGCAGCTGCTGGTTCTCTACATCCAGCTACAGATGCTACAACTACTCCAGCTACAGATGCTACTACTCCAGCTACAGGTGCTACTACTCCAGCTACAGGTGCTACATCAACTCCAGATGTTCCAGCTGCCGCCATTCCAGCTACAACAGCTTCTCCGGCTACAGCTGCTCCTGGTACAGTTGTACATATAGTGGAGGAACCAGATCCAATCTGTCCTAACCTAGTCCCTGTCCATACACTTGATGGTGATTTCTTGCACAAATGGTGTGTTGTGAGATATGACACACGTGTCTTTCCGGGGATCATACAAGAACTGGGAGAATTTGACGTTTATGTAAAATGCGTGCTGGGGAGAATCGTTTTTTCTGGCCACAAGTCGATGACGTGTGTTGGTATATTACCGACAATGTCCTCTTTCTAATACCAGAGCAAGAAAAAGTAGGTAGCCGGCATATCCAAATCCGACTTGATATCTGGGACATAATTGTGCAATGTGCTTAAGGCTGAGTGGAACAAAGGGACTGGAAACATTTAACATTGTTTTAAAACAAAATCATTATGATTCTTATGATCTCCTTGATGCAGTGTTATAATTTAGTCTGATTGAGGGTCAGTTCTGTTACTAATTGTCAACCCTGTTATCAAAGAATCAACTCCATTACCGTCCAAAATTACAATAATTACCCTGAATCTGATGTTTTCAGAACTGGTGACTGGCTTAGATCATATGCACTACTTTGTTTATTGCATCAGAGGTGTTGTTAATGTGTTCATATGCCAATGACATAGCTAGTTATTAGCACAAAGCATATTGTCATGAGACGAAAGTAACACGAACAAGGTAGAAGAGCCATGTAATTCAAAAACTAAGCTGCATGATAATCATTTCTTATGATTAAATGATCAGGGACACAGGTACAAGTCACCTATCATAACATAATTCGTCTTTTTCTTCTTCCGGGTACGAGTCAACCCTCTCTTCAAGGCTTATAGATTCTGTGTGTGTGCACACATGCTAAAGTGCTGTAAGAGAAAGAAATAAAATATTTGGAAGAAAGAGAAAAGATGATAGCGTGTGTAGAACTGCAATTTAAGGAGATGAAAAGTTTATAGCGTGAAAAATGCAATATCAATTAATGTTGCAAGCTGGAGATCTTCTGTCTGAAAATCTCCAAACTTGGTGCTGTAGCTGCATTGGCTGGCAGGTTATTCCAATTGGCTATTGTATGGGGTAAAAAGCTATACTGGATAAATTGTTTAGTGATTAGGGGGAGTTGAAAAGCTTCAGAATGCATGTGTCGGGAGGGTCTCACCAGGGATATAAGTTGGGGGAAGAGGTCCAGGGCGACTATGTCTTATAAAACATTGTCTATGATTAAGTATCATTGTTCTACTGCGTATGAGAATATCTGTAACAGTTGACAAAAAAATTATAAAATAAATGTTTTAAATTATTGTTATTGTATGTCGATTTATCTGTAAGCTTGCATATTTCCAAGTCTAGTCACTCAAGCATGATAGATTTAAATAAAAATTGGAAAGAAGTAGGCCTATGCTGATTAAAAAAAAACAGCTACTGCGTCCCAAACAGCTACCGCTGCATGGGACTACCGCTGCATGACACAGACCCACAATTACAGCGCCACACACAGCTACAGCGACCCATATTATGTGCCACACACAGGCACAGGCCACAGCTACCGCGCCACACACAGGCACAGGCCACAGCTACCGCATCACACACAGGCACAGGCCACAGCTACTGCGCAATGCACAGCTACCGCGCCACTCTCACTGGTGAATCACTGCACTGGCATTGGCTCAGCTAGTAGTATCAGATTGTGCGAACGTTTCGTTCGTTGGATAATGCACAGGAAGAAGTAGAGGCAGCATAGAACTTAGTCTTATACTTAGACATTAGTCTTAGTCTAGACTTACTTAGTCAATATTTTTGACAATACTAGTCAATAATAATGTTAGAAGCTACCGCACATTCTACACAACTTTACCTTTTAAGTGGTCTTGGACAACTTGCAATGTTTCAACGAGCTTGTCTAGATCATTGCTTATATTCGGTATTGATTCAGTCATTATACATAACACCTGCGGGATTTAGTGAATTAAAAACAGATATATTGGAACTTTCGCGATTTTTTGTCGCAATCATGAAACCTGCCTCTATCGGACAGAACCGCAAAACACCTTAATTTAATCCAGTAGGTGGCAACACCATTGCGTACATGTTGCGGCAATGGGAACGCTTGCGGACCAATTAGCCCTGCCAAAAACCACTCATGCGATACTTTCTTCCCAAATTGTCCAATTTATAACTTGGAAATTATAGTTTAAATAGCAAATAATCATAGACCAGTGTGTTTAAGTTTTTAACTGGTATGGAAAATATAAACTCAGGTCATGCTGTTTTCAATATGAATCTATATAATTTGATTATCAGAAGCCAAAACATATAGTAGTAAAACTATTAATTAAGAAATTAAATAAAGAGCTATGCGTAGGCGGCGATTGTTTAATCAAAGAAAAATAGCTATTTATAATTACTTATCGGATCATATTCTATCTGCTTGCTATATGTTTAGTTTTATCAAAAGCGTTTGACACCTTACACCACAAAAATCTATTAAACAAATTACACATGTATGGAATATGCGACATCGCTCTAGAACTAATGAAAAGCTACTTGAAAAATAAAAGAAAACAATATGTTACATATAACGATAACATTTCTTAAACATTCCTGCCTATTACTACATGCTACTTATTATAACCTGCAATTTAGTAAATACAGGAATGACATCAGGAAAACATGGGAAAACATAGCTGATGTTATCAACAAATCCAAAATACAAAAATAATTTCCGACATATTTCAATGTAAATGAAACCAAGATAACAGATAAAAAAGAAATAGCAACACAATTCAATAACTTCTTCATAAATATTGGACCACACCTTGCAAACAAATTAAACACTAATGGGAAACCAAGCTTCAAATCATATCTAAAAAAAAGAACAAATGATACTAACTTCCAATTTACACCTGTCAGTGAAAATGACACAAAAAATATAATAAATAACTTAAAGTCAAAAAGAAGTATGGGAATTGACAACATTTCTTCAATATTGCTGAAAGCTTCTGTTAATGTCATTGCCAAACCCCTTACCAGTATAATTAATCAATCTCTACTTAGTGGAAAATTCCCTCAAAAATTAAAAATTGCTAAAGTTATTCCCGTCCACAAAAAAGATGATAATCATATTTTCAACAACTACAGACCAATATCTCTTCTGCCGTGCATATCTAAAGTCTTTGAAAAAATAGTTTATACTCAACTATTCCACTATCTCACTCTTAATAAGCTCCTCCACCCAAATCAGTATGGTTTCAGAGCTGAATATTCTACTGAACTGGCAATATCTGAATTAGTTGACAGAATATACTTAAATCTTGACAAAAAAAGTTTACCACTGGCAATATTTCTAGATCTGTCAAAGGCTTTTGACACAATCGATCATAAAATCCTTATCAACAAACTCAAACATTATGGCATACAAAATACTGAACTAGAATGGTTTAAAAGCTATCTACTGCACAGACAGCAATACGTGGAATTCAGCAACATAAAATCACCCTTGGAAACGATTACTACTGGAGTCCCCCAAGGTTCAATTCTAGGGCCATTATTATTCCTAATATACATCAATGATCTAGCAACAGCAAGCACCAATTTCTGTCCAATCATGTATGCAGATGATACCACCCTGCTGAGCACACTAAATACATTTACAAATGATCAAACGAATGAATTGGCTACATCCAACAACATCAATTCAGAATTGATTAAAATAACAGACTGGTTAGCAGTAAATAAACTGTCCCTGAATGCTGCAAAAACAAAAATGATGATTTTTCACTATAAACAGAGAAAATTAAAGAACCACGAAGTACCTAACATTAAAATCAATAATATACCGGTTGAACGGGTGACACAATTTAAATTTCTTGGAGTCATAATAGACTCCAACTTAACATGGTCTCCTCATCAAAACTTCATCGCCAACAAACTATCAAGGATATGTGGAATTCTCTCTAGATTAAAACACTACATACCAATACACATCCTAAAGATAATATATTCTTCGCTATTTATGTCACACCTACGCTATGGTATATTAGCATGGGGCGGACAAATAAACAAACGAATAAACAAACTACAAAAGCAAGCAATTAGATCTATATCAAACAGTAAATATAATTCACATAGTACACCTTTATTCAAAGAACTAGAACTGTTAAAAGCAGACGACCTCTTTAAGCTGTCATGCATGACAGTTTTCTACAGATACAAAAATGGAACCATTCCAGAATATTTTAAAGACATGTTCACTGGTAATGGAAATGTATCATCTAGACCAAAAAGACAAAGAAAGGCACCACAACGCTTTACCGATATAATAAATAATTTTCCCCAAAACCATGATTTTAACATCCAGATTAAACAAACTAATACAATATACTGCCGCCTTTGTATCAGACATACAATACCAAAATTACTTCAAGAAAACTTTCTTCCACAAATTGCCATGGAGAAAATTAACACCCATTCGTATCAAGGCTTTGTGAATTACTCCAAAAAATATATCATAAGTAAATATGACTTGGAATGTAATATTAATAACTGCTACATCTGCAAAAAGAATATGCCAGCTGAAGCCTAGAAATGTATGGTATGCCTTCGTCATCTTTATCATGATAAACTGCATTACTTAATAATTCATAGCTATGTAATATAATATTATACTGAATATTCATTCAGTATTATATTATCACTATAATTTTTTTTATTATAAAAAACAGCTTGTTTTTGAGTTCCTCACAATATAATTTGTAACTAATAAATTTGGAACTAATGTATTATTTTTACTGTCAAGATTTTAATTGTATTTTACAAGAATAATGTATTTATCCTTTCTGTATTATTTAACTTCTCTGTAATTATTACATGATAATATTGAGAATTATATTCGATTCACATTTTATTTACATTTAAAAAAAAAAATAATATTCACATTATTTGCACTATATGTATTTTTGCTAGTATTATTTGTTAGTATTATTAGCACTGTTATATTTGTAGGCAAATTTAGCAACTCCACATATATTTACAACAATAATAATGATTATTGCACCATACGTAGTCATAGGGAGGCTTGTACGATAGCGATCTCTCAGGTCTTAGTGCAGGCCTCCCTGGATCATCAAAACTATGTAAAATATGTACCAACTGTTTTTTTACTCTGTATGTATAATCTAAACAAATAAACTTCACTTCACATGTGTGCCACAAGGCTCCACTATGGGCCCACTCCATTTTGTAATACACATAAACGGTTTACCGAAGTCAAGTAACGCGTAAACTGTTATAACTGCATATAATTATCTATGCATAGTAGATATATTATCTTGGTATAAAATGATCTACTAATAATCATTGTTTATGTGAGTCAAAACTGAAGGAAAGGGGATTATATCTTCGTCTTTTTTCCTTATACTGTGCATTTTCCTACGAAGGAATATTTCGCACGCTCTACATGTAAAATAAAAAGATATTGATTGGTATAAGATATGTGATCTTTGCTAAAGACCGAAGACGCAAAGCTTCGTGTAAACAGAGCGTTACATACTTGCGCTGCGCGATTTGTCAACTGCTAGTTATTGTTGTTGGGGTTTCTGCGGTAGTTGACCAGTTAAACTTTGTATTAGAACCATATTTCAACGTTTCGGTCAGAAATTATGGCAGATGATGAGCTTGAGGCGATTCGTGCAAAGAGAATGGCTGAATTACAGCAACAATATGGAGTGAGTTTACGCGTTACATCTACTAAACAACTCGCTTGGATTTGACAAGAATGCACGGCCTGGCTTAGGCTTAGCTTTAGCTAGTAAGGCTTAGCCTTAGCCTTATCGTGTCGCCAGTGTCGGGCCTACCGATGTTATATTACGCTACCATGACATTAGGCATATCCAAGTGCCCCAATATGGGCGTAATTCCGCTGGGCCCAAAAACTAACTCGTGTGGGATATTTGGAACATTATTAAAATGCAATATTGCCAATAAACACACACAACAAACACGTATTTCGTGTATGTAATCCTTATTTTACACCGCCACCGGTAAAGCAGTATGTCACTAAAATTACTTGACAGCAGGGTTGGAAGGTTTCTGACAGGACGGTTTCTACCGCGGTTTAAACCATGGTTTCAACCGCCTGGTCAGAAATACCTCTTTGACATCAAAATGTCAGAAACTCCGTTTTGGAGACATTAAAAAAAATTATCACATGCCATTTTGTTTAATGTGTAGATTGTATATTAAATCAATGTAGTAATGCATTCGTAACCTGTTACATGTCATATACAATTGCAACGTTTACTCTGTGCAGTCTATTGTTTGCATTTTCTACAAATTTTCAACCTGTTTGGACAGGTGCCAATCACAATTGGTAAAACATGACAGAAGTTGGGTGGGTTTAGGTACATACCAGTAATAACATTGGAGAGGACTTCAAAGGACTGGATTAGCACTGTGCACTTACCTGTATGGCTGTGTCAATAAGCCAATTGGAAGCCAACAAGAGTTAAACTTAAGCAATGGAGACATAACTGTACTGTTGTACTGCTCACTGCTGGGAGCTGATAGTGAGCTATGCATAGTTTCATTGTACAAGATTAAACAAATCGATATCGAAGAAAGATTCAAGTCAGGTCCAGCAATCATTTGACGTCCCAATTTCCAGAGCTGAACTATCAAGTGAGCTACAACTAAATTTTGTAAGAGTATTGTCTGAGCTTGCTTTTATCATATGTGCACCTGTCTGTGCTTGATGGAGGTATAAGCTGATTGTCCCAATGCTTTCTACGTAGCAAGTTGCTTGGCCAGCCACCTGTTGCTACACCTTCACATAGAGATACACTGTTACATGTGAAAGAAGTACAAATTGATGACCCACATTTTTTTTAGACATTGTCATATTGAATAGTGACTTTAATAATGCTAGTAGCACCTCTGCGTGCACCATGTTTAAGGGTGGCAGACCAGCTAAGGCTGTGTGGGAACATTTTATTGAAGTGGAAAGTAATGGGAAAACAGTTGCTAGATGCAAGTTCTGTGGTCGCCAGATGTCACCCAAATGTGATAGAATGCTGGTTCATCACACCAAGTGCAGAAAATCATAAATTTATATAGCACATATTAGATTATGACAGTTTCTGAAGGGTTTCTGACAGTTTCTGATATCAGAAACCCATCAGAAACTAGTTTCTGACATTGTCATATCAGAAATACCTTTCTGACTGTCAGAAACCCAACCCTGCTTGACAATAACCATGCGTAAATAATAACATAATGACATTTTATTGGGAAGTATTGCCCACCACTAGTGTCACTAGTCACAATAAACGTACTCATAATCAATTATATTGAGCATATTTCTTCTGCTTCTTGACACCATTGTTAGGCGCTTCAACAAAATCGGCTGAGTGGCTCGTGCCGTATGCCAAAAAAATCGTCAGATTAGCCGCGCCAATTCCCGGCATTTTACATCTTGTATTGTTGGCTGTTTTCATTGTTTTCCGTGACTTACAGTGGCAGATTGGATGATGGTAAGTTCCTTTTCATGGTTGTCTGTTAATAAAATTGTACCAAAATTAACGTGAAATACATAAATTAGACAACATAGGTGTTTTTCTATTGCAAGATAGCAGATATTAGATCAACAGCACCCCATCCACATGTTCAACACTTCTTCTAGAGATCTTAGATAGTCTGTGAATGAAATATTTTCCCGTTATGCTAATGCACCGGGGTGTTTTTGAGCTTCCCCGGTTTGTGAAATGTCATCCGATTTTGATTCTTGGAGTTGGACAGCAAGATCGATTTAACCAAAATATCATGACTTATTTACATTTCTATGAATGGAATTCATTGTAAAGCCAATACAACCTGTTTGATATTTGTTTTCCAAAACAAATTTTATTAATGGTTATTAGTAAAGGTACATTTTTATATATTTTTATGTGCTTTTTATATTCTTGTTACTTTATCAAGTTATGGACATAATGTATAATGCATGTATTAGTTTGTCTCAAATAAAAGATTGATTGATTGATAGATTGATTGATATTGATTAAACTTGTTGGGCCTGGGTGTGCTAAGTTACTAGAATAATGAAAAATTAATTATTACAGGTGTATGTAATTTTTCAATAATTGAAAAACTGTGCAAGAGATATTCTAAATTGATAATTAACAATTATTTCATCAATTGAGTGCAATCAGATTCATAGAAAAGTTGTTTTTTATTTAAATACTTAATTTTATTTTTAATTATTTAAGTTAGTTTATGACATTATCTATACATGTGGATTTTCACAGGAAGACTGAACAATAATTTCACAAGATTTGCACATAGAATCAAAATAATTAAACCAGGTCTATATGACACAAGAAATGTCAAATTCATTTAGACAATTTTCATTTCACATTTGGTGTGTATAACTACAAGTAAAATTTAGCAAATATATTATATACACCCAATATTTTTTCTTAAATAATATACATGTTACTAATATGCATATATTAGTAACATGTATATTATTTAAGAAAAATAGATTTTATGGATTGAGATGTAGGTTGCATATATAGGACTGTTTTTTCATTCCAGGATATGAGACAGTTAACTGTGAATATTGCTACAGTCAGCATACAGTGAACAATCGTCATGCATTTGGCTCCCAGAAGGAGTAATGTAGAACCTTCAGCAGTCATCCATTCGACACGAGAAATGTTGGGTTAAAAAATTTTAGAAACATTATTTCATGTTGAATTGCAGAACATTATTTTATGAAACAGTGACTGAAATATAAATATTGCTGTACATGCAGGAAATTACAAAATCTAAGAATATATAATACATTGTGTTATATTTATGCAATGACATTGTTTTTTCTATACATTTCTGCAATAATTATTTCNTATATATATAATATTATTTGGCAGGGAAACAAAGCCAAGGCTCTGCAAAAAAATATACAAATATCTTCATAGTCATGGAAGTTATGGCTTTTTATTTAAATGTGTTGTCTCTCTCTAATTAGCTAGTGTTAATTTATTAATTGAGTTACTATTAATGATAAATGACTGATGTATATTTATGTCCATACTTAATGTGTTTTGAAACACTGAACAAATTATACATATATATCCTCATAATTATGGAAGTTATGGCCATGTTGAGTTTATGCATTAGTTAGCCAATATTGACTTAGTAATTGCATCAATTGAATTATGAAATGACTATGTGGTGCATGTTTGATGTGTTTGTAAACCATGCATAAACAAATTATACAAATATTTTCATCATCATGGAAGTTATGGTTTTTTATCAAAATGTGTTGGTCTGTTGACTTCACGGACTAATTAGCCAATATTGACTTACTAATCGCATTAGCTGAGTTTCTATTAACGGTACATGACTGGATTATGTATATTTATGACCCTAATTAATGTGCTTGCCAATCCTGAAAACATTATTAAAATATAAGTACAAATAAAAAAGTTATGCCATTTTATTATTTATTGAAAGAAAACACAAAAATGAGATTATTTTGTCTGCATACAAGATACAAAATTTTCCAAATTTTTACTATATTAAAATTGTAATATCTTTGGATTTCATAAATATATATTAATAAAATGAACAGTTCTGGCTTCCTTTGCATGTCACCTTTAAGACAAATCAATTGCCAATGTTCTATCATGATATTAAATTTTTTAAATGCCAACTGTTGTGCAGATGTTATGCCATGAAATGCACATGTGAAATGGTTAGTGTCAGTTTTAAATCTTAGCTTATTTACTTCCTACACAGAATTGTAGTGGAAGGGCCAAATCAACGCTTTAGTTTTAAGGCCCTGGTCTGCTGCCTCTATGACATGAGCATATGTTGCACTATTCGGACTTGCTGCAGGTCCCATATTACGATAAAGGGTGGTTCCATGTTCAGTAAAATAAATGTTTATGTGTCAATTTTTTTATATTTCTGTTGTGTATCACACACACAACATTTTATTAGATTATCATTATTATCTATAGATTAAACATGTAGGAAGAAAACAATAATATTATATGACAATAATGATTAATGATGTTAAAAAATTTTCCTATGATACTCAATAGTCAAAGTTGTGGTACTTTGTATCAGTTGATGTACTTTCTTTCATAGCTTAGACACACTCAGTGTCCCCATTTCCCATTATATTGGCATAAATCTCGTCTATGTAAACACAACTGATTTGTTAGACAGACTGGATTTGAAGCTGGGCTAATAAATTAATAAATCGAGATTTAAAACTGACATGCACTAACCACTTTACAAATGTTTTAATAATTGATTATGAGTAAGTTTATCTTCTAATATTGGGCGATATTGCCATAGTCAACGTGCTAATGATGTCAATGTGATGTTACGGTTTTCATCACAAAAACATACTAATTTCATATTTATGCGTGGTCATTGTCAAGTAACTAGTGAAATACGTATAAGGATGATTACAGAGATGAAATATACATGTTTATTGCATTCTAATAATGTTCCAAAAAGCCTCGAAAAAAGAATGTTTTCGGCAGCATGTACTCTCGCCTAGTCCTGGAAGCAACAAGCGAGCGCGTTACCTATTTGTGTCAGTGCATGGCCTGTATCCTTCAGTCCACACAGTCCTGCATACAGTACACAGTGCACTTTGATTGGGCCAGCACTCCCACAACGAGCTGCATCAGTCAGACTCGAATTCAGCCTATGTGACACTAAGATGAAAGTGACGTGACTGGTCTCATGTGTTGGTTGTTTGTTCCCAGGGAGGTGGAGGAGGGGACAAGGAGCAGCAGGAAGAGGTGCGAAGACAACAGGAGGACATGAAGAACAGCATCCTCTCACAAGTGCTCGATCAGCAGGCCAGAGCCAGGTGTAAGTGTTGAGTGTCGCATCCGGCATTGATTTCATGGGAAATTCGTGAGAGCTGGACTCCCATTCTGCTCATATTTTGTCCATACTTTTTCAAACACAACCAGTACACCATGTGGCACCACTCATGTAACAACTTCCTGGCCCATAATCTAAGATGGTGCCCATGTCGAATTGCATATGCCATGCTCACAAGTATTTTAGAACAAACCAAAGCAAGTGTGATTGTTCGGTATAGCCCGGAGCCGATTAAAGATGGCAGCATACACTCACGTTGATGGACCGTTGTTGGCATTGAACCAGTCGTGTAGAGACACGCAGACCGATTAGCGAGTCTAATTTTTGTTAACGATTGTGTTGGAGAGAATTGGGACAGGTTACAATCTCGCTAACAGTTGACTCCGATTTGTAGGCAATGGCCAATCGGCAACCAACAGCACATCCACCTGTCGTGACTTTTCATCAAAGCTTAAATCACGAGTGGCATGAGGCAAGATCTAGGTCACCGAGTCTAGAAATTTGTCTAAATGCACATGCAGTTTAGTTGCGCCTTATTGTGCGACACAATGTCGGCCTTTAGAAGATGCATACGGTGGCTATGTCACAGAGCACTGACAACCACCTTTATGACATACCACAGGGTCAGACTGGTTGGTTACACACCAAATTCCTTTCATTGGCACATCCATATTGGCAGCAATTTAAAAAAACCAGAATTAGTAGTTAGTGAAGGAAAAATGTAGACTACATATCACAAAGTATTCATTTTCAAAGAGGATTATCTACTGGAACAAATTATCTACTGATTGTGTAAATGCTAGCAGCGTGAATAGGTTTAAAAACAAAATGGACAAATATCTCAAAGGGGCATGTTACACATAGATGAATAATTGATGGACTCGATAACCCAATGGCTTCCTTGTCCACTCGCCATCTGGAGGTTGTTCTACTTTGGATGGTAATCTTGTAAAATTTTGGTAAATCTATTTCATGTTGCAAGACATGAAGACATTAGAAAATGACTAGGCTCATTTAAACAAGATGATGATATGAATGAATATAAACACTGGGTAGATTATGCTCATGAATGATAATGACAGTTATTCTTTAAAAAATAAAGATTTATGCATATAAATTTGTGTTTATTGCCATTTACATTATATTTGGCAGTGTTCTCTTATAAATTAACCACTGTCTACATTGGATTGGTTGTGTTCTGCAGTGAATACGATAGCATTGACGAAGCCAGAAAAAGCAAAGATGGTGGAAAGCATGCTCATACAAATGGCACAGTCGGGACAAATACAGTCGCAGGTAAGTATTATAAGAATTCTAACTTATAATTTTCTTCCTCCCATCACAATAACTTTGCCACAGACACGGTCTGTTACGTAATTTTTGTGGCTGCCCATGGTGGGTGGTTTTAATAGCCGGATCATCCATGCCAAAAATGTTGCCACATTTGGAGGGGGACCATTCATGGGGGAGGCATAATAGGGGGACCATTCATGGGGAGGCGTAATAGGGGGACCATTCATGGGGGAGGCATAATAGGGGAACATAATTTCACTGTTTGACTGTTGATGTGGGTTGTTTTGTTGTTTGTAGCTGGGTGAGATGCAGCTGAAAGGTTTGCTGGAGCGTGTGAGTGCGCAGACACAGAAAACAACGAAAGTCAAGGTTTGTATATTTATATAATTATACAAAGTCTGTAGTGGTGAGCAGTCAAGGTTATGTATTTACATAGTTATACAAAGTCTTTGCGGTGGTGAGCAGTCAAGGTTTGTGTATTTAACATAATTATACAAAGTCTTTGCAGTGGCGAGCAGTCAATGTTTGTGCATTTACATAGTTATACAAAGTCTGTGCGGTGGTGAGCAATCAATGTTTGTGCATTTACGTAGTTATACAAAGATTTTGCAGTGGTGAGCAGTCAATGTTTGTGCATTTACATAGTTATACAAAGTTTGCGGTGGTGAGCAGTCAAGGTTTGTGTATTTACATAGTTATACAGTCTGCAGTGGTGAGCAGTCAATGTTTGTGTATTTAACATAATTATACAAAGTCTGTGAGGTGGTGAGCAGTCAAGGTTTGTAACTTGTCACTGACAACTGTCTTCTATTTGTCTAGTAAGCATCGGAACTGATAACAGTTGTAAGGCCAATCAATGTGATCTGTGTCCAGGCACTCATACGGAACTTAGTGTGATTATCAGTCAGGAAAGAATGGTTCCCATAGGTATGTTTAGGTGGACATGTAACAAATCTTGTCATTTAAAATATACTGTTAGTGAAACTGAAAGATAAATGGTTATATTGACAGTCCTGTGAAAACTAAACAGCTATAGAATGGTCGTGTTGTTGCGGCTACACCTGTGTAAACCAACCACCATTATTAACTGTAAGTAGTACTTATGGGTTACAAGTTGCTTGAGACCTACCAGTTATTATTACTAATTCAGTTACTGTTTGAATGTGGTGATGTATTATCAAGATACCTCTTCATGTATATTGTAACTACCTTTTTTTTGATCAGTTTGATGTTTGTTAGTTTGACAGACGAAGGGCAGCAGTGGACTCGGATGACGACTAGAAGCCAAGGTTCTTGCCAACAACTGGACACCCCCTTGAGATGAAGGCCAACACTGCTTTATGCCTGTCATGCAGCAGTGATACTTCATTCTACAGTCTAGGATGGCATCGACCTGTCGAGAATGTCAGTATTGTGGCTGTGGTGTGTAAAGAACATTGTATGATGTTCCAATGCAGTTTGAGTTTCTGTAGAAGACGGTCGACATTCACTACGCTTGCCTTCTACAGTATAGTCACATTAGTCAGTATTTGTTTCCGTCACTTTAAAAAAATATTCTCCACTCGGCATCATGACTGGTCCTTCTGTAAATTGTTGGGCCTTATTTAGAGGTCTATCACATTTGTTATGGAGCCATACAGTAAGTTTTTGGGACCACCCCAACCAATTCCCAACCTTGCGGTGAGGTGACAGAGGAAGGTGTACATTAACGATACTACATTGAATCGAGGGCTGGTAGCATCACACTTAGGGGCTGTTTCAGTATTGGTTCTTGGGGTGATTGAAATAATTTTATAGCTAAGTTGTGCTGAGAATCTGGTTAATTGCATATTGTTGTCAGAGTCACAATCAGAAATGTCCATTTTTACTAAATTAATTAACACGACTTCTTTCCCAGGCACAAAACCATTTTGTCCTGGTACACCGTAGTTGTTGTACACAGTAGTGTCCTCCTGAAAGTTTTAGAAAGATTTTCTTGTTAACTGAAAAACTTCTATTTGTGTGTTTCTGGTTTTGACTCATCACTGATGATATTTATAACTATTCAGAATGCATGTAGACTTCTACAATTGGTAAAGTTACAATCAGTCTTCTTACTCCGTGCTTACTTGCTGGAAACTATTAGTTCATGAACCAAATCTAGTGAACTGACAAAGTTCTAACGCGTTACTTTGCATTCCTGCAAACACACCATTCAATGCCTGTCACATTACTTGAATAACAATATGCTTTAGTATTTTGTGTGAACCTTCGGAAACCCTAGCGTGTGTCAATCACACAAATACAGTGTACATGCTTAGATTGTTTCAGTTATTGATTAAACATGTTTATTTGTATTAACGTTTTACGTTTTCACTACTTCTATAATATGTCAATGTCCTGCTATGATTTTTATTAAACATGTGAAACCATTTCTTGAAAACACTTGATAGAACACTTGAGATTTATTCATAGCAGAAACCTTTATTTCTACTATTTCGGAGCACAGCAGCACATTACAGTACATGCACACACTCACACAGCAGCACATTACAGTACATGCATGCACTCACTCACACAGCAGCACATTACAGTATATGCATACACTCACACAACAGCACATTACAGTACATGCACATACTCACAACAGCACATTACAGTACATGCACACACTCGCCCACACAACAGCACATTACAGTACGTGCACACACTCGCTCACACAGCAGCACATTACAATACATGCTCACTCACACAGCAGCACATTGCAGTACATGCACCCACTCACTCACTCACTCACTCACTCACACAGCAGCACATTACAATACATGCACACACGCACACACACACACACACACACACACACAC
>SDWI01000941.1:84075-102116 GCA_009193005.1 Lamellibrachia luymesi | reverse complement strand
CACTCACTCACTCACTCACTCACTCACACAGCAGCACATTACAATACATGCACACACACACACACACAGCAGCACATTACAGTACATGCACACACTCATTCACACAGCAGCACATGCACTCACACACTCACACAATACAGTACATGCACTCATTCACACAGCAGCACATTACAGTACATGCACTCGTTCACGCAGCAGCACATTACAGTACATGCATTCATTCACACAGCAGCACATTACAGTACTTGCATGCACAGTAACTACAGTTTATAATGAAGTAACTGCTATAGTCTCTAAAAAAATCTGGCACATATTTCCGATGTTATAATGAGTTAGTTAAATTTGATACGTTCTCGCTGACGTCATCCATCCCAATGACACAGATCGCCTTTACTTGGTCTTCTTTGTTTCCTTATCTTTCTCGTCGTCAAACGACTGACCATACTCATTGACCCGAGTCTTGTCCACTGGATACAGCCTGAAAAGAAATTGGGTCACAGTGACATGATTACATGCAAGTGCCCTGCCAGGAGGGAACAAGTGCCCTACCAGGAGGGAACAAGTGCCCTACCAGGAGGGAACAAGTACCCTACCAGACCAGGAGGGAACAAGTGCCCTACCAGGAGGGAACAAGTGCCCTACCAGGAGGGAACAAGTACCCTACCAGACCAGGAGGGAACAAGTGCCCTACCAGACCAGGAGGGAACAAGTGCCCTACCAGACCAGGAGGGAACAAGTGCCCTACCAGACCAGGAGGGAACAAGTGCCCTGCCAGGAGGGAACATGTGCCTGCCAGGAGGGAACAACTTGCTTGATATGACACATGCAATATGTAGGCAGACACTGTTAACCATTTAAAATCTGATGCATCAGACTACTGGGCCACCCAAAGAGTTTATGAAAATGTACATTTTCTCTTAAAGCTTCATTTGCTGCTGTCGCTTGCTGGAAGCTTACCGTGCTCTTTTTGTACATTTATAGCTACAGCCCAACATTGTTACGATGAAAACTATGAAATATAAATTCATCTCACTGTAGCAATTATCAATGCTTACTAATGCTGTTACAGATATTTACTTACCATCACTGATACAGAAAGATAACATACCATTGCTGATACAAGTAGATAACTTACCATCACTGATACAGGTAGATAACTTACCATCACTGACATGAGTAGATAACTTACCATCACTGACACAGGTAGATAATTTAACCATTGCTGATACAGGTAGCTAACTTACCACTGCTAATACAGGTAGATAACTTACCATCGCTGATACAGGTAGATAACAAAGATAAGGTCATCCCTGAAGCATGCTAGACGATGTGCAGTTGGCATGGTGATGATAAATGCAAACACATCGTCTATGAATGTATTGAACGCCTGCAACAGAACACAATGAAGAAGTTTGGCAGTCTTGCATCAGTCAGCATTCACTTATAAGTAAGCAATACCTATAGAGTGGACGCTGCTAAAGAGAATTGTGGATAATAGACTCAGCCGTAGCAGAATTAAAACGACTGGGATGGAATCATTCCCTACTTCTGCTGTGTTAAAATGCACTACTTAATACACTCAACGTCTGCCGTTAGTAGAATCAGAATGGACAAAAACAATAGGGAAAGGCAGTGTTAGTTGAGCCACTGGGTTAGTTGAGCCACCCATGTTTCCCAGGAAACTACAGCAGCGACAGTTACATGGTACCACCCAGTGATTGAACATGCTATTAGAACACGACTGACATATAATAGGTGACACATGTCAGCTAAAAGTATGTTCGTTGATGTTTTTCAAAACTTTTGGTAATTGTGATTAATGTTTGCTGGTGTGTAAACTATCAACGCACGTGACCAGACTTTATTGTCTGTGCACTTACAAATAAACTTACAAATAGTTTAACTAGGCACAGAGAAGAAGTTAATTTACATCACTTCGCGCATTAATGAGAAGTTAATTAAATATGCTTAATTGTCGAAACGGCTAGTTGAGCCACCCAAGGCCTAAGGGAGGGTTAGTTGAGCAGCAGTTAAAGAACGAAGACGAATGTTCTTTACCCCAAAATACATCAAGGAATTCATGTTTCCGAGCAAATTGGGACATCAGATAGCTACAAGGCAACTTATTAGCAGTTAGTGACAGTTTTTGTAATTGGCATATAAGTCTATATTAATTAAGTGTGTTGACTTATTGATTAAGCGTGTAGACTTGTCAGTACCCATTGGGTAAATGTGTTGGCCGAGTTGTTATGAACTTTTTGCACAAGGCCTATGTAAATTATACAAATAAAGCAATTACGCTACTTACATTAGACTGGCTCAACTTACCCCACACCAAGTGTTAGTTGAGCCAGCTTACCAACCCTATTTGAATCAGCTAGATATAATTATCTATGCATGCTAAATATATTATTATGGTATAAAATGATCTACTAATAATCATAGTTTATGTGAATAAAAACAATTTTGACTTATGAATATGATTGCGCCTTAGACATCAAAAAGAATAAAATGGCTCAACTAACACTGCCTTCCCCTACATTGAAGTGTGAAAAAATTCCTGGAAACCCTCCCCAAGGCTTTTGAAAAAAAAACAATGTACTGACTGTAGAAATGCCCCCAATTTGTTTACGGAAGACTTGTATTTCTGCAGGTTCATTAACTTTCCACTATTAAACTGATTTGAGCATACTGAGAATGAGTTGTATAATGTGAACTTGACTTGCAGTTTCTTCACTATGCAGTAATCCAACATGGACAAAATGTTGGTCTATAGTAATTTCCAGATCTTTCTGAATCAATTTTATTTCTCAGAAATTCGCTTATGTTATTCTATTGAGCAGAGTCCACTGCATATGACAAAGTCCAAAATCTGTAAATTCTAAATCTATAAATAATTTATTAAAATGACATACAAACAAGAAAAATAAATCGCACTTAGAGGTTGGATGAAACAAAGGCATCTATAGAATTTCTAATGATTTGGTTTATGACAGATTGTAAGAAACTCCAAAGCTGTACCTTGTACATGAAAGCCCTCCATGGTAAATGGGCGACTGATTTTAACTGAAAAAGAAAAACAGTTAATGTCATCTCAGTTTACCCAGACATTTATAATATGACAGTGCTATGCAGCTATATGACATACGTTTATTATTATTCTAGACAGTGTTAATAAGACCATCACACTTTACATGCACACTACATATAATAATCATACACTAGGTATGCATGCACATCCTGGGAATGGACTTTCTTGCTGCAAATTGAACAGGTATTGTTTGTCAATTAAATGCTAAAATGTTTGTGCTAAACAGGCAAAAAACACTCGGAGCAGATTAAAAACACATACATAATTTTACTGGCAAAGTACGTGAATATTTGAGTGAGAAGCTACGAGATTGCCAACTGACCTTGTAGTTAACAAAGAGTTGAGGTAACATGAAGAGAAAGCCGAAGGCATACACGCCATTCACCAAGCTCTGGACGCACCACGAGTACCAGCTGCAAACAGGACCAGATGTCAACATTCATTGTAAATGTCAAATGAGAATATATGCAACCAGATGTCAACATTTGTGGTTTAATGCGAAACAATTTTCCAGATTTACAAAAGGCTGTTCCCTTGATTAAAGCTCTGCAATTCAATGTTTCGCTTGCCTCATTTTAGAATAATAAAAAAAAATCAAACATGTAGTATGCACTATGACACGCTAGCTTGTTCGTGCAAATGTGTTAAGTTTTGATGAAATCATCGGACAGCCTATTACATTATCTTTGACTGGGCCCAGTAGAAATTTGGCGCAAAATGGCAGAAATGGCCCCTCTATATACTACAACACAAGGCTATTTATGCTTTCACAAGTTACCTAATCTAACGATCAAAGGCAATTGTTTTGTCCTCTTTTATTAAACCAACAGAACATATTACTGTTCATACACTCGATTTGAAGATAAATGAACCTGGTGGGTTAAATGTCGAATTGTAGAAGCAGATTTAAAATATGTGTAAGTATAGAACTGTGTACCTTTTGTGTGGCATGTATATGAGCGAGTAGACGGCCCCAATGAGACACAGAGGATAGAGCAGGTACGAGAGGTATTTCATGGCCTGCAGTGAAACACTATGTTACATCACCGTAAGCCAGTAATATAAGATCTCAGAACAGAAATATTACATCTGACAATAATCGATACAAAACATGCAGTATTACATAGATCATAGTGTTGCACACTTCGTAGTTTATTATAACATAACAAAGTATAGAAATGTGGCACATGATCACGTTATCTTTTTTGTTATAAATCACATTAAATAACTACCAGTCTACTTATCGTGACTATACATACCATGAGTCACACAATAATTTACCAGTTTATATAAATATATCAACTTAAAAATATGGATGCCACATGCCACAAAATCCTTCTTTGAAATCAATTGTTCATACAATAAGGAGGGGGTGTAGCTGGAAATAGGAGGTGGGAGGTTGGCCTCAAAAATAGGTGGGAGGTGGACTCTCAACATTGGTAGAAGGTGGGCAGTTGGCCACTAAAACAGGTGTGAGATGGGAGGTTGGCCACTAAAACAGGTGGGAGATGGGAGGTTAGCCACTAAAACAGGTGAGAGATGGGAGGTTAGCCACTAAAACAGGTGAGAGATGGGAGGTTAGCCACTAAAACAGGTGAGAGATGGGAGGTTAGCCACTAAAACATGTGGGAGATGGGAGGTTCGCCACTAAAACATGTGGGAGGTTGGCAACTAAAACGTGGGAGATGGTTGGTTGGCCACTAAAACACGTGAGATGGGAGGTTGAGAGTTGAGACCCCTGCCACACCCCCTCCAATTAGGCAGATATGGTTAATAAATGATCCTACAACAAGTAATCACCTGTGTATCAAACTGCTGTGTTTCTTTCTCTTGATCTGAAGTTTCACCAAACTGAAACAATTCGATATAAAATACAATTGTGACAAATTACTTCTCCCTTGCCAGCGACATATCGCTGCCAAAGCAAAGGCAAAGTCCTGGCATTTGTTACATGGATGCCTATGGGATGATCCACATTTAATGACATCAGTCTCTTGGGGAATACCAGGGAATGACCAGAGCAAAGATGGCAGACGAATTGGGAGAATCGTATAGAGTTTGACAATTATTGAAGGACTTTACGCCAATTTACTTCATACTGGTGATACAAAGGAGGCAGACAATCCGATTGCAATATAATGTGCCAGGACATTTTGATTAATGTGATATTTGGTTGTGAAAGTGAAACTTTAGAGGCTTCGATTTGGAGTGAATTGAGAACAGCATAGATTTTTGCCTGTAGCTGTGACCAAGGGCTGTGCCAGTGGCAGTGTGTGCGAAATGTCGGCATCAAACATGTTACTTTCAACAATTGTTTTGCAAATAAAATTCACATTGAAATGTTTATTCAATTCATTACTTTATTTTATTGGTCTGCTAGTTATAAGAAATTAATGACAATATAATTGTTGTATGGTTTATAGTTATTAAATTATTATTTATTCTAATTTATAGCAGTGTCTGTTTTAGTTTTACGCACAGAAACCTTGCTTTATTATGTAAATTTATAATTTATACATTTTTGCGGGGCCAGTTGAAACTCAACTGGGCTGGTTTAAAAAAAATCTGGGCCAGTTAATTTTTTTATATTTCAGACACTGCTCCATAAAAAGGCTTAGTTAATGCTTAAGTAATATTTATTTACCGTCAGCACAGGCTTCAGACCATTCCAGTGAATTTTCAGCTTGAATGCTTTTGTCACCTTCCACAACTGAAATGAGCAGTGAATACACCGGATGTTAAAAAGAGCAAAACCCACATTCTGAACTGCTACAACATAAACAGAGAACTACGAGTCATAATATATATTTAATAAAAAATATTAATTATTCATTATATTTTAACATTTGTAACCTGAAATAAAGGTATTCATATTCATTATAACTGGAACCTTTAATGTTACCTACATGCAAGATGTTTTTGCATTCTCTAAAAAATCTGCATTAAAAGAAATTAAACATTAACACAAATTTACTGCTGATACTTTGCTGTTGCCACTTTTTCCAGAAAATATTTCATTCTCTCTGAGGCTATGTTGAGATTTAAGATTCAAAATGCAATTTATGCAAAAGAGAAGAGAAGACCAAGAAGATGTGGTGGAGCTGTGTTGTCACCTCAATGATCGTGCCGACCCCCGCAGGCACCAGCACCAACATGCTTGTGTTCTCATCCAGTAGATACAGGAAGACGATGAACGTACTCACGCAGCGCCACACGACTGTCAAGTAACAAGATAACAAATAATCAGTTTAATGACTGAACTAGTGCGCTTCTTCTGGGGCACCTAGATATATTTTCATTGATGTTTTCTTTGTAAAATAAATATTTTTGTGGAATACAAATGTTTGTGCAGCAGCTCATATGTGCCCCAGCATTACTAGTGCTGTATTAACTCTGAGTGCACTGTACATGGGTTGGACACTGTGCATGGGTTGGACACTGTGCATGGGTTGGACACTGTGCATGGGTTGGACACTGTACATGGGTTGAACACTGTATATGGGTTTAACACTGTGCATGGGATGGACACTGTGCATGGGATGGACACTGTGTATGGGTTGGACACTGTCTATGGGTTGGACACTGTGTATGGGTTGGACACTGTCTATGGGTTGGACACTGTCTATGGGTTGGACACTTTACATAGGTTGGACACTGTGTATGGGTTGGACACTGTCTATGGGTTGGACACTGTCTATGGGTTGGACACTGCACATGGGTTGGACACTGCACATGGGTTGGACACTGTACATGGGTTGGACACTGTACATGGGTTGGACAATGTATATGGGTTGGACACTGTATATGGGAAGGACACTGTGTACGGGTTGGACACTGTGTATGGGTTGGACACTGTACATGGGTTGGACGCTGTGTATGGGTAGGACACTGTGTAGGGGTTGGACACTGTATATGGGTTGGACACTGTCTATGGGTTGGACACTGTGTATGTGTTGGACAGTGTCTATGGGTTGGACAGTGTCTTTGGGTTAGACACTGTATATGAGTTGGACTCTGTCTATGGGTGTATGGGTTGGACGCTGTGTACGGGTTGGACACTGTGTATGGGTTGGTTAGAGTTTCTGACTGTCAACCAAGAGGACTGGGGTTTTCGTGCATCTGCTGCCGAAACTTGGGCCATTTTGTTCACCTCATTCTGCCTGTGTCTTTTGGTAGAGACATTAAAAGCCATAAGGTCCCTGAGATCTATGCCAATGTCAATACATTATCTCATACAGGGGGTAAATGTGTAACCTGTTGTAAACTCGCCGACTCTAATATTAATAAAGGATGGGCGCTGCATTAGTGGCTGCGTTAAAACATCCTACAACCGGCGGTGGTGCCAAGAACCATGCCCGAGCATTACATATGAAGCTCCAACAAAAATGAGAGCATGTATGAGTGAAACTTGCACCTAATGATGACGATGTGATGAGCTACCTGCACGAGATGACAGTCCAACCATGGTGCGTCTGTTCTTCCAGTAAGAAATGTCATTCTTGAAGGCAAGGATGTCAAACAACATCTGTGAAACAAATGCCCAAGCATGCACTGTCAACACTCATATAACGCGCACCTGTCAATTAAGCAAAGAATGATCTGTTCGAAACACCTCGGGTCAAATACTGACAAATGAATTTTTATTAGTTTTGCACAAAGAAAATGTAAAAACGAGTGTTCAGCTTATGATAGCATAGGTGACGGTAGAGGACCAATGAAGAGACCCAATGAAGAGACCCAATGAAAGTCACTGAACAATCATTATATATATATATAATTATTTTAGAACAATAATAATGTTTACTTATGACGCTAGAAATAATGATAGCTAAACAGTATTTTGACACTAACTGTTTTTCTAGTGTTTGCGATTTCCTATAAATTAGTCAAAATAATGATCTTGTACCATGGATGATCTTTTTCAAATTTAGGACCACACTTTTTAATAAGAATATAATATACGGAGTATCAAGGTAATATGCTGGGTGTTCAGATTTGATTCCAGTATAACTTTAATGTGAACTACCAAAATAGCTGAATATCTATGGAAAACCCTAATCAATGAGGAACTAGGCAGAAAAAGTGGCTCACACATGTTCTTTGTATGCACCCAAAATGTGGCTCACTGGTATTTTCACTGTGAAATGTATTTTGGTTACAAAATACTGCAAAAAGGAACTGAGAGCTTATGTCATCGCAAAGAACCCATGTGTTAAGTGCTGCCTACTATCTGCGATGATTGCACGGTTCATCGTTCACTAATGGATTTGGACAAGTGTTTTTGGACTAGGTCTAGGTATGTCATACAGGCTTGGTAAAGTAGCTATTATAATTGTGTTATGTCTTGACCACAGAATTTGCATACATACTCACATGGAAAGCAGCAACCATGAACGTCATCATGAGCAGATACAAGTTTGTATCGGAAAATATTCCTTTCACTTCATCTGTGTCTTTCTCCGTGAAACCTGAAAACAGTGGGTTGTGTAAGATAAACAAGTGATTATCTAAATAATTCAACACACCATAGTTGTTCCCCAGAGCCAAACAACACACAATGGTTGGTCCCCAGCACCAAACAACACACCATAGTTGTTCCCCAGCACCAAACAACACACCATAGTTGTTCCCCAGCATCAAACAACACACCATAGTTGTTCCCCTGAGCCAAACAACACACCATAGTTGTTCCGCAAAGCCAAACAACACACAATAGTTGTTCCCCAGCACCAAACAACACACAATAGTTGTTCCCCAGCGCCAAACAACACACCATAGTTGTTCCGCAAAGCCAAACAACACACCATAGTTGTTCCCCAGAGCCAACCAACACACCATAGTTATTCCCCATCACCAAACAACACAACATAGTTCTTCCGCAGCCCCAAACAACACACCATAGTTCACCATTTATCACCCTAAGTGTTTATTTATATAAATGTTGCACGCACACCCGTTTGCATGCATGAACACCACGAACGCCACAAACACACACACATGCATGCACACACACACGACTTCGAAATGCAGATGGTTTTAATACACCAGCAACTATTGTGGCAGATATGTAAATGAGTATGTATCACCAAATGAATGAATGAAGTCACAAAAATAAGCTGTATACCAAACTGCTGAAGCAGGACGAGAGACTGTTGCATCTGTGACCACAGTCGGAGCTTGCCGATGGAGATGGGGGAGTAGCGGATCGTGAGCGGCATCTCCCGGCAACTGTCATTGATGGGCTGAAACAACAATACCAGTGGCTCCATCCAAGCTGTATTCTGTGCCACAGTCCCCCTCCTGCTGTGCTACAGTCCCCCTCCTGCTGTGCCACAGTCCCCCACCTGCTGCGCAGACACAGCCAGGATATGTAACATGATTGTGGGTATCCTAAGTTAAGGACTTAGGCTAAACTTAATGTGGTCATCCCCAGTTTTTTATGTTGATGGCCAAACTACATAATGACTAATACGAGAGCACATGTTCTGTGTGTGTGTGCGTGCGTGTGTGTGTGTGCGTGTGTGTTTGTGCCTGTGCAGAGGTGGGTGTTTGTGTTATTATATATGTGTGTGTATATACACACACATATATACATATATATGTATGTATGTATGTATGTATGTATGTATGTATGTATGTATGTATGTATGTATGTATGTATGTATGTATGTATGTATATATATATATACACACATATGATACACTGCATCAGCTACAGTAAGGGTGCAGCATTATTGGGCTAAATGAGACCACAGTCATCTGAGAGCCAAATATGTGCGTCTTACCATGAGGTCACGGATACGATTGCTAAGTTCATCGACATAAAGAATAGGCAAGTATTCTCTCTGCTGGGTCAGTCTAAAACATAAAGATTTCTAAATTATACACATTACCTATAACATAACACTATTCGTGTAAATATGGGCATCTTATTAAAACATTCTACAATGAACACAAATAACAGAGATACTACGTGTCTTGAAAATATATTAAGCACATTTCACCAAATTAGATGGAAGCCATCTGGTATGGATCTAACATTTAGTATCAAGAACTGTTTCCAAAAAGTAGAACAGGAAAATGCTAGAACATAGAGCAACATGAACACAAAGACATTTTCATCATGCAAAATAGTTTGAACAGTAAGTCGCCACAAAATTCACACAGTTTTGACCAATGAGTTGACAGTTGCTGCATTCCAATTTGTAAAGCAGAGTTTCACTTACCCTTCAAGAAAGAACTGTTTTCCTGTTTAGCAGGTAATTTCTTTGCGACTGTTTAAAGTAGATAAACAGGGGGGAATTACTGGTGACAACTTCACCGACAAGCACTCGGACCAATCACCATGAGCTCAAAGGCATAATTTCCATCATATGATGCTAATGACGAATTTGAGGTAAATTAAAAAAAACAATCTTAACTGATAACAATCAGCTTATGAGCTCATTATGTTAGAGAAACTGATGTTGTTCACCTGAGAAAGTGTCCAAGGTCAGCAGGTATTGCGCGCTCATCAAAGGAAAACTCTTCAGACATGACATTGACTGTGAGGCGTGATCGCCAGTGTGTCACCGTCTTGCCACTAGGTGTCACCTTGGGCACATCCTTAAGAAACAGTACACTGAATTGTAAAGTATTTTATTGATTACAATTATTCTGTTCTGATTCTTGAATGTACAGTGTTGATAAAATTTCTACTGCACCATTAACACACATAGTTACTTATATTTTAAACATTTATTTCCACAGGCCTTTGCTTGTTAACACTGTTTAAGTACCTTCAGGTACAATCTACCATAAATAATAAAGGTTGTTTTGATCAGTCCTTAACACCATATGTTATATAACTGAGGATGTAAGAGTGTAGATGATGGTATGGGCCATTGGAAATCAGTTGACAAATGTGATGTGGTCACCATCGTGAAATAAAGCCTTTACTACCAACACAACTAGTGGTAAGAACTGGGTGTTTATCACTATCTGGGCATACTACTTTATAAGTACATTGCCTATGAGTCTATGACAGACAGAACTGGGTGTCTGCCACTGTCTAGACATAAGTACATTGTTTTTGGCCTAAAAGGTAATGTGCAGCAGTTTTCATTGGTTAACTGATGCGCAGGTAATCATTAAAATTCCTAAATTCTCTGACTGTTTGTTTCTCAAAGTACATCTAAATTAATAATCCTATACTTCATGTTTTAATCTTTACAGCTGTAGTATATTTACCATCAGAAATTTTATAAAACGGGAATTTAAAGCACCAATAAAGCAGTATCTATCAATGCTGTAAAACCAGCATATTTGAATTCAGCACCAAATAAGGTATTTTCGAAAATATTAAAAGGTGAAAGTTCACGATAGTAACACATTTATATGGATATTATTTTTAACCAACTGAAATGTTATAAATACTAATAAATTCAGCAATATGATGTCCCATAAAACAGTCAATTGTTTAACCAATTAAAATCACAATACATTCCTATGACAGACTGACCTGTGGTGCTTTGTCTCCAACGAGTTTGTAAGCTGCAGCCTGCTTTACGGTATAGGCTGTCTGCAGACTGTAGCCATACGACATGAAGGCACTAGACAACGGTAACTCTCCTCTTGGGTAGACAAATATGTGCACATGTAGCGACCCATTGTTCCTCGTCTTCCCTGGAATGCTCACATTCACTACCCTGCAACATTCAGTTTATAGTAGTAGATCTAATAAGCACTAGGACAAGTTGAAGTACAGCTGTATGTGCTAAAAATGCTCACGTGCTTAGACACAGTATGTGGGTCGTGTGTGCATGAATATGAGCCAATCTGTCGAAACAGTTGCTGGGTTCATTGAGGACGATGAAGACAATACAGCAGTACAGACAATAGAACAGTTTTACATAACTGCAATTATTAAATGTTTCTGGATCTGATGAATATGATACTACAGCAAATCATAAAGATGTACTTATTGTACTAGCATGGATTAAGTTGGAATCTAAACTTTGTATAACTTGAGTTTTTTCTCGTTCTTTCTTTATAATTCTGTAGATGCCCTGAGTGAGCCGAGTATCAAGGAATAAACTCTACATGGAGGAATAAATTCTACATGGCTCTGCTGCATAATCTAGGAATATGTTTCATTTAAAACATTATAAGTTCAATCCCTGCTTAATGTTTGTATAATGATTCAGCAGTGATTTAAGTTTTAATTTATGAAAACCTGGATTGCAATTGAGTGAAAAATTTCTAAATTAAATTGTGTTCAATGTTAAATTAATCAGAACTAATTTCAGATTTCAATGCAGTGGCAGCAAAATCTTTGACAATGCCATCATATTATACATTGCATCTAAGCATAGTCAAATTAATAGTTTGGTAACTTACCGTTCAAACTCTTCATGAATAGAAAAATTCTGGTAGGTCAACACAGTTTTGAGATTTTTTGATGATGTAACCTTTGCTTTGAGAGAACTAAACACTTGCAGCTGAAAATAAAAAGTAAATAAATAACGGCACCCGTGATTTTTATAAATATTATTAAAAGGACAGGTGGCAAGTATGCATGTTCTGGTTTAATTAAATTAATGCTAGCATGTCATTAATTTTTTTCCAACATAAACGTATCAATAATTTTAATATAAAAATGTCAACATTAATAATCTAACAGTAGAAGTATTAATAATATGGATTCAATAATATTATAATATTGTTGGTATCAAAGAAACAAGCTTGTTTGTAAACCATTAGCATACAGTTCTCTCATTAAATAGTTTTGAAATGACAACACTATTTTTGTACTTCCTTCCAAACAAAAGAAATTGAATGCTAACTTGCTAAGATATATGGCTGTTTTACTGGTCGCTGCTACTTCCCTACCTCAAGCTCAGGATGTCTTGCGATGAATGGCTTTATGCAACGACCTTTAGGGGGACAGGGGGTGGGGTAAAAAAGTCCTGAGATTGTCCACAAGGAATGCGCCATGTATCCAATGAACAGGCCCGATAGGATCAGTGTGATGGATGGACGTCTCATTTTCTACTGCTGAAAAAAACTGTCATCAGTTGACATTAACATAATTAAATGTGTGACCAACCTGTAGATAACTAAAATTTCTGAGATTGTAGCTCCAGATAAATGTGTAGCAGGTGTCTAAAAAGTAAAGACCACACACAATAAAAGCTCTACAGGTGGTAGCGTAGACCAAGTCACCATTGAATCTATGACAGACAGAACTGGGTGTATGCCCGTCTACTGTATAAGTACGTTACCTATGAGTCTGACACTGACAAACAGAACTGGTTGTCTGCCACTGTCTAGGCATACTACTTTATAAGTACAACAGACAGAACTAGGTGTCTGACACTGTGATAGATTCTGAAATTCATATTTAAGGTTTTTTAACGTTTGGCATTTTCTTTAAATGAGTCGTTATGATGTAAAATGCAATGAGGTATATTAATTAAACCATACAAACAAACACGGTGGATGACAGAGAGAGAATTTCCACAGACTCATATTTCCCATGTGCAATGAAACCTAAAAATACTTAACAAACTCCTTATCAAATTTTATTATTGATTTACAGTTACCAATGTGCAATCTTTTATCTCTCCAGTTGACATTTTGTCTCAAGACTGTAAAAATGCATTTGGTATAGAGTATGTAGCCTTTTTAGAGGTTATCATGACAAGTATATCGGTTGCGCAATTTTTGGTGTGCAAAGGAAATTATCAATATATAAATATATACATAGGCATATATTTAAATAAACTGTATATTATTATTATTAAACATAATTTGGTCAACTTTTTGGCCTGTATTTGAACTGTAGTACTATAAAGATGTCGCATACTCTTACACTAAATCGGCAAAAGCGTAAATTAGGGGACAATTTTGAGAACACTACGAGTGTACGATCACAGCCTTACGATACGTTAATAACGGCTACGTTACTGCTGGATTAGTTTATATTGACCGGTTGACCCGATTATCGCTCACAATGTCGCGTAATCGTTAATGGCGACATGATACTTTCTGTTCAAATAAAACATTTTCTGACATCAACACAACGTGCATCAAACACTAAAATGCCTTAACATGATCAAACTGGAAAGTAATGCATGTTTCACTTATGTATACCTTATGTTTTATATATATGTGTAAATAATCGTTCAGGCAACAATATCTGTAGCGCCCTCTTTAAACCGTTGAGGAAGCAAATGACTAACCTCGAGTACACAGACTCCGTGATGTGGCACCACCGTTTCATGCAGGCGATCGCCCCCAATAGGAGTCAGACCACAGTTGAGAATTGCATTGGTGGCCATGTTAACGTTTTGTCTGATTATAAGAAACCGTGACTATCAAAAATTCTGAAAATTGTCCAAAGCAACTGCCATCATCTCATTGATATACTGACCAAATTTTATCAAAATCACATACCTCCAGCTCTTTTAAATCGCCCCGACGTGCGATGCCTATCAATTTTGACAAAAATAGCCATGTATTCATGCGCCCACGTGGCCCATAGCAAAAAATTCCCATAAATCCCTCCGCCAGTTAAACTCTTTAAAAATGCACTGTTTCACAGCCAATAGCTTCTAGAAACAAACCTGTGAATATTCCTGCTCAAAGGCACTCATGTCACATAATGTTAATTGATTAAGTTCCCATTTTACAATTTCATACGCCCTACATTCGTCAACTGTGGTCTTACCCCTGTATCGCTACGTATACGTGTTATTCCCGGTTGGCGAGTCGCTCTTCGAATTACATGATTAATCGTATATTGGATGTCGTTGACCGATGGGGAAGCGTTACCATGCAGCTCGCGACGGCGGCGACCACTTGACAACGGTACCCCAACCAATAAGTATATGAGGGAGCTGGTCAGACTCCACAACCCCTTCTTGGCTCGGAAAGGTTGGTACAGTAGCGCATCGACATCACACATTGACGCCCTTGCTGAACCCAAGATCGTATCCTGGAATGTTGTAGTCTGAAGGAGCAGTTTCTTATCCTGAGAAAGCACTCGCCATGTAAATAAATTTATGCATTCCCAACAGACCAGCATATAAAAATTATTCAGCTGCACACATTTTCTTGACAACAAGTCTCTTTTCCTGGCTCTGGTGCCATACGTATAAATGTTACAGTCAATATGAGCTTGAACAGCCATACTAAGCACCAGCATGTATATGTGTCATCGGCGACAGTTATGACTGAATCATAGTCTGCAGTGCATGTAACAACATGCAAGTGTCTGCCTCGTGTAGTACCTTCTGCAGCTCATTCACCTCATCCAGCCTTTCCACTGTCAGCTTGAACAATTATCACTACATGTCGCATATAGTACCTTAAATTGCCTTCCAACGTTTCATTCAGTTGAGGCCTCTTCCAGTCTTCCACCATGAACTGGACCAGTTTGATTTTGCTTAAAGCGCAAAACAGCAGACGCCTCCACTGCTTGATTATGTGGCCAGGCATGATGTTGGCAAACACCACGCAGTTATCTGACCACTCTGCATCATTTCAGCTGATTTGATCGATATAACTTTGTCTACCGTCAAATATGGCATAACTCCTTTCGCTTTCCCAACAAGCGCAAACACATGTTCATACAGTGCTACAAATATGTAGTTTTACCGTGCATCTTCTGAATGTCATCAATTATGCAAGCGGCTGGTGGTGAGACACACTTAGCAGGTCTCTCCCTCGCACGCTCCCCTGATTCAGTGAATCGTCCTCTTATTCTTGGTGGTGACCATGCATGCGCTTGAGCGCTGTGCGCATCATAGCAGCCACGCGAGCCACTTACCACATATCACACTGACACTTTAAATCAGTACTTGTGTGTAGAAGTGGCATATAAAGATTCAACCTGTTCGCTTTGTAACGCCACAACGCTGAAGTATTGTGAAGGAATAATTATGACTGCAAGACAGTTTTACCATTGAAAGCTCCTTCAAACCCCTATTTCACATTCATAAATAGCAATAATTGGAATTGTGGGCCTGTGAGGAAGTCGTTAAGCAAGACTGTTTTACCATTGAAAGCTCCTTCAAATCCACATTTCACATAAATAAATAGCAATAAGTGAAATAGTGGGCATGTGAGGAAGACGTTAAACACATACGTGTCAAAAAAGCAATGCCAGCAGTAATGTTGGGTCAAAAGTGAAGTTCAAAGAGGTTATAAGCTTTATGGCTTATTGCTACTTTCTTCAAGAATTCGCGCCATCCACAAGAGTGTTTATATCTTTATATGGCAAAAATAAATAATTTGCTAAGGATGGGATCTTACACACGAGACAGTCCATTATTCAGTGGGTGTTTATTGGTTGCAAGTTGCAAGTGACGTTGGACGGGGGCGTGTCGTTGAAGACGAAGGGAGATTGGGCATATTCGCGCATTCACAAGTTGGTGGCGCAAAACGAGTGTAATAAGGTTGGCAACAGAAGATGCGGCCAGACAATGTCTGCAGTAAAGATCTTCTTCGTTCATTTGAGAGTATACGTTTGTGCTGAAAGTTGGACCCAAATGTCTTGAGAATATTACTCGGGAGGCATGCGTTGTCTAATCAGATACACTTATAGTTATATTAATATGTTTGCTTAGCATGTATAGTAAGTTTCAAGAATCCGGTTATAATAATAATAATAATAATGTTTTATTTCAGGCAAGAACCCATAATATTATAAATACATACAGGTTAAAAAAAACATACATATACACTATCAGTTAAATTATGCCAATTTCAATTACACACCAATTACACATACAAATTCCAATAAATAATTACACATACCAATTCCAATTATAATTACACCTCAATTCCAATTATGAATTCCATATCGAAAATTAATAACAGTATGCGAAGTTTTTTAGTATCAACAGTGTATCCATGGACATATTCAACGCCAAAAACATAACATCTACTTTTAGAGCAGCTTTATTTAATTTGTGCATATTATGGTACATGACGTAAACAGATACGATATACCCAACATTGTATATTTCATTGATTATTTATAGCGAATAATTTGAGTTACATGTAATGTTTTATCGTTATATTGCACACACGTTTAGCAATTCTATGTTGTGTTGTTAAGGGGTTGTACATTAAATAATAATAATATAATAATAATAATGTTTTATTTCAGGCAAGAGCACATAATATTATAAATACATACAGGTTAAAAAAAAACATACATATCCACACATGATGAACAATAGAGGTACATGTAGTGAGAAAAATANAGGCAGTTGGTGACAAATCCTGGATGGTCCGTCACACATTTGAGGGTCGCTGTTCCATCTTGTTGTGTTTCTTGCTACTCTCTTGATAACAGAAGCTTTCAACACATGAACCCATCACTGAACACTCGGAACATTTGCTAAATATACATATCTAGACCAGGGATTTGTCAAGTACAACTACTTTAAATTGTGCTAAGTCCAACTACAAATACAAGTACTCGTCCAAAATATATAGGCTAGTACAATTATAATAATGTTTTATTTCAGGTAAGAGCCCATAATATTATAAATACATACAGGTTAAAAAAACAACATACATATACACACATGATGAACAATAGAGATACATGTAGTGCGAAAAATATATATATATAAATATACATACATGACGTGTAGTAAAATATATATATAAGATAAGTAAGGATAACAAAATATAGTTGTATAAAAGGACAAACATCATGAATTAAAAGCATACAATTGATCAATCCAATGTTTAATCAATGGACTTTGATAATAAATAAAAGTGTGAAGATAATTCACAAAAAGTATATTGTCGGATTTTTCCAACCGGCATAAAAGGCTAAACATTGATGAGCGAATACGTTAATTAAAGGATTTAACATAATTAGTAGCGAACATATGGCTTGCACTACAGCGGGGTGACAGGTTGTGTATAATTCTAAAACTGTTGTTATAAG
>SDWI01000941.1:37657-73884 GCA_009193005.1 Lamellibrachia luymesi | reverse complement strand
TATATATATATGAGTAAATAGTATACTATACACACACACACCCACGCATCATGATTTTATAAATACTAAAGCAAAATATGGTGTACATAACATGATAGTTTCCATGTTTAATATCTTGGTACTCAATGTAAGCTGAAGCTGTCTACTCCGCAGTGGCGGATCAACCAATAGGCACTATAGGCACGTGCCTACGAAGGCAGGGGGCCCACGAGAATAGCCGAGCATATTTTTGTAGACTGAAGTTGTTCCCAAAAACCAGCTATGTTTTTGCATATATATAACTTGTATTTTTTCATACATCTGGATTTTTTCTGAAATAAACATTTTGTTTATTATTATTTTACTAATGACGTGTGCGTATTCGTTATCTATTAGAATAAGTCGACTAAAAATACCAACTGAAAATATATTTTTTCCGTTAATTTGCATCCAGATGGCATTGAGTGCTGCTGAAAGACAGCGGAAGAGAAGGGAGAAGTTGAAGAATGATCCGGTAAAGCTAGCAGAAGTGTCGAGAAAAGACAGGGAAAGGTGGCATGCAAGAAAAAATCTCACGAAAGACTTAACTGAAAGGCAGATAAGAATGCAACAACGTAAGTGGCGCAAAGACAAGCGCGATTATCGGCACTGTTCTAAATGCACCTCTGAAGTGTTGACAAATAGCCCACCAAGAACCCCTGATACAGCAGGGCCATCGTCAAGGCAGTTTCACCACGGAAATCAGTTGAGACGAAAGAATTACCGAAAACTTAGAAAAGAAAAAAAAGTCATGTGGAACTAGTACAAGAAAGACGAAAAAGCGATATGTTCAGAAACAAGATGGAAAATGGCGGTTACGAAAAGGTCATCTCCCTATTCGCCAAGAAGTAAAACACCCCACCTTCTAAAACGTATCGGATCACTTTGTGCAAGACGCGATTGTCCTGATTGAACAAATCAAGTCGAGGTATAAAGCAGCCAAACAAGAATGATTGAAGCAACTGTGTGCACGACTGATAACCGGAAAGTTGGTACGAAAATACCGTCTTCAGAAGACGTGCCAGGAAGCATTTGAATTTTCGGCGAAACTTTTCAATGTTCACCCTGTCAGCTCGACTCACTCACAAGATGGTTTCATAAGAAAATATTCATTCTCAAAATCCATTAAATATGGACAAATGGTTGTGGAGTTCTACACAAGGGATGATGTGTCACAATGCACAACAGACAAGAAGGAACTACAGCGGAAAAAAATCCCAAAGAACCTTTGAAAAAAAATTGGCAGGTAATGTAAAAAAATTACAGCAAGAGTTTATATGTATGAAAGGAGTAAACAGAAAGTACGAAATAATGTAGAACCACTGGAAAGCAACAGTGGAAACATAATTTAAGACGGGTTTCAAATGGCAGAAGTCCTGAATGAGTATTTCAGCTCAATTTTTACCACATAAATTATCAACTCATTTCCAGTTCCAGTTACTAAATTTGAAGGTGATGAATCAGATCATTTAGAGCAGTTATTTGTAACTCCTGAAACGATTGCAAAGACAATTAAGAAGAAAGATACTATATCACCTAGAGTTGACGGGATACCACCAAAACTGCTTAAGGAAATTGTAGAGCAAATTAGTAAGCCATTTGCACAAGTTTTTGAGTTGTCACTAGAACAAGGCATAGTTCATTCAGAATGGAAAGAAGAAAATATTACTCCCCCATTTAAGAAGGGATCGAGGAACAAGTCAGAAAATTACAGACCAGTGAATTTAACATCAGTTGTAAGCAAATTACCAGAAACATTAATTAGAGACCACATGGTGNGTACGAAAATACCGTCTTCAGAAGACGTGCCAGGAAGCATTTGAATTTTCGGCGAAACTTTTCAATGTTCACCCTGTCAGCTCGACTCACTCACAAGATGGTTTCATAAGAAAATATTAATTCTCAAAATCCATTAAATATGGACAAAGGGTTATGGAGTTCTACACAAAGGATGATGTGTCACAATGCACAACAGACAAGAAGGAACTACAGCGGAAAAAAATCCAAAAGAACCTTTGAAAAAAAATTGGCAGGTAATGTAAAAAAATTACAGCAAGAGTTTCTATGTATGAAAGGAGTAAACAGAAAGTACGAAATAATGTAGAACCACTGAAAAGCAACAGTGGAAACATAATTTAAGACGGGTTTCAAATGGCAGAAGTCCTGAATGAGTTTTTCAGCTCAATTTTACCACATAAATTATCAACTCATTTCCAGTTCCAGTTACTAAATTTGAAGGTGATGAATCAGATCATTTAGAGCAGTTATTTGTAACTCCTGAAACGATTGCAAAGAAAATTAAGAAGAAAGATAATATATCACCTAGAGTTGATGGGATACCACCAAAACTGCTTAAGGAAATTGTAGAGCAAATTAGTAAGCCATTTGCACAAGTTTTTAAGTTGTCACTAGAACAATGCATAATTCATTCAGAATGGAAAGAAGAAAATATTACTCCACCATTTAAGAAGGGATCGAGGAACAAGTCAGAAAATTACAGACCAGTGAATTTAATATCAGTTGTAAGCAAATTACCAGAAACATTAATTAGAGACCACATGGTGGAATTCCTTGTGAAACATAAATACATCTGAACATGGGTTCCTAAAAGCAAGATCATGTCTAACCAATCTCTTATGTTTCTGGAAGAAATTGCAAAGTGGGTAGATGGTGGGTCACCAGTGGATGGTGTCTACTTGGATTTGTGCCACATCAAAGATTTTTATTTAAACTAAGAGCCCATTGAGTAGGTGTAATCGAATGGATGGTAAAATGGCTTACAGACAGAAGACATAAAGTAATAGTAGATGGTGAGATTTCAAACTGGAAATCTGTTTTGAGTGGGGTACCACAGGGATCAGTATTAGGACCTACGCAATTTTAATATATAGACTTAATTTGTATATATNCATACATACATACATACATACATACATACATACATACATACATACATACATACATATATATATATTACTGAACTTTGCAGATGACACAATAGCTTTCATAAAGGTAACAAATATTCAGATAAACAAAGTTTACAGGATGATCTAGATGTTTGGTAAATGGTCTGAAAAATTGCCAATGTCATTAAATTTTGGGAAGTTTAAATGCATACACATAGGATATGGAAACATGGACGAAGAATATAAAATTGGGATGCTATACTAGGTAGAACCACAAAAGAAAAGCTCTTAGGATTAACATTTAGTGCTGACATGACATGAAAGAAAAAACAGCTAACCTCTGTACAAAGTACAAAGCGGTAGTTAGGCCGCATTTGAAATATTGTATACGAGCATGGAGACCGTATCGTAAAAAGGACATAGACAAGCTAGAAACAATACAACAAAGAGCAACTAAAATCGATCCAGAATTTGGAGACATAAATTAAGAAAACTGCTTATTAGAATGTGGTTTGACAACACTAGAGACAAGGAGACTTAGAGGAGACCAAGTAGAAGTGTTTAAAATAGTGAATGGTTATGAGGATATCGAGGAATACGTTCTTCAGACTTAAAGAAGGCAGTAGAACCAGATGAGCATTAGTAAGGAGCAGTGTTGGTTGGACATGAGAAAGTACTCATTCTCACCGAGGGTGATAAATGAATGGAACAAACTGTCAAATGATTGTGTTAACGCTAGTAGGCTCTTAGTGTGAATATGTTTAAAAATATAATTGACAGATATACAAAAAGGCGGGCTATGCATAGATAATATTGTTGGAGTCCCGATAAGCCAATGGCAAGTTTAGGAAGGCATTTTTTTTAATCTTGTTAAACCTAAAGAAAAAAAACAAATATTGATTACAATTATACAAAACGTACATTGTGCTTTTGAAAACGCTTCAGTGTAAAAAGGATGCTTGTTCATTTATGCCTATTTATTGTTCTGTCTCATGATAGACATATATCGTTAAATGAAGATGGAAATGTAATATTGCAATACTTGCACTTGATAAATACGAGCGATCGGAAACATAACCAAGCATTGCCGATTCCCGACCACAGTGTGGCGCCACTGTTGTGTCGTCTGTTTCCGAGTTTCAGTGACTCGGCCTATACAGTTGACATTCATATTCGCGGCCATGTTAACGTTTTGCATGATTATACGAAAACGTGACTATCAAAATGACAAACATGGCAATGTCCCTGCTCAAATGCATCTATGTCAGATCATATGAATTTTTAAAACTAACTCAAGCATGACCTCTCAAGTCTCAACAGGTTTACTCCAAATTGGCAGGCATGCATGCAGGCAGAAAAACTGACACCCACACGCACAAGCCAACGCGCGCTCACGCACGCTGGCTGGTTCGCACACGAATGCACATACGCACGCACAAACACACGCAGAACATCGGGAAAAAACCAGATGCGTGAGGAATGATGCAGATTTACGGGAAATTGACAAGATATTTGGTACGAACTTGCAAAAGTTAAGTGTAGCAATAGAGTCAACCAAAAAGTGCCTTGTTAAGAGCCGGACGACCGATTCACCACTAAGACAAAGTAGAAGGACACATTGCTGAGATGTCAGAATTCGGCGCAGACACTGATTGAAATGTTTTTTCTTCCAAATGGAGTTGTTTACTTTGGAATTGGAGTCGCCGTGTTCAGTGGTCGCAAGGTGTAACTAGTGAGATACACAAAATACTGGATTACAATAACAAATGAGTGATAATTAAACATAGTGAAAATGGGCGCACTGCTGGCTGAATAAGGGATTTCTCGAAGACGTTTTCGGATTGCCGTGCCTCAAAAAACTAGCGGGAAATTGTGTGCAAGACAAAGGAATGTTCTTCAAAGTCAAGATTCCTGAGCATTTATCGAACCCTTCAGTGACACTGATTTGTCCACCTACCTCAGTGTGACCGTTTAATTTTCAGACCTTCAAGGGTGGACCGACATGGCGTTTCTTTCAAACTTTCGTTACTGAATTTACTAATCATTCTATTCACACCACACTTACAAGAGTAAACATCTTGAATATTTTTAACATTTTACAACTCAAAAATACAGACGGAAATGTGATAATAAAGAATCCTAATTATGGTCCCATATCGCCATATTGTAATGACGTCGTTACTGGTCTTGTGATGTCAGCGGCGGTGGGCTCCATGTCCATGGATCAGTCGTATAGAGACCAAACTCCGGTAGACCATGAGTTTTGGAATAAACAGTCATAACATGAAATTTTATAAATTTATGTAATGTGAGAAGTGCAGACTCACTAGTCATGTTTTGGTAGCAGAAGTTCATGGTAGTGAAAAGGTGCATTTTAACCAAAACATGGCTGAAGAGTGTTTAGCGGTAATTTGGCACTGTTATATGTGGGTGTATTTGTAAACATTGTCAATGATTTTGTCTAAGGTTCCCCAGCATGTGGCTGTCAATAAGTTTCCGGATTTGTTATGCTAGGTAGTTTGGTTTGGTTTTGTCGAGGCTTCCATGTGCGCACCCCTACGATCGACCCGATTGAGTGAGTGATTGATTGAGTGGGTGAGTGAGTGAGTGAGTGAGTGAGTGAGTGAGTGAGTGAGTGAGTGAGTGAGTGAGTGAGTGAGTGAGTGAGTGAGTGAGTGAGTGAGTGAGTGGACTAATGTACTTATAAACAGACAAAATGTTACCGCAGCAACCAATGCGTGAATGCACTGCGATATGATAGCGTGTTTCTTTGGACCAGAATATGACACTTGCGACCTGTTACAAAGAGTAAATGAAGTAATGAACTATAATATGAATTGGCCTACTGTTCAGGCAGAGTGCAGGCAGGGAGAGAACACACAGGCAATGTTAAGAAATACATGCAACTGGTGACGGAACTGAAATATTCTCTCTCTCTCTCTCTCTCTCTCTCTCTCTCTCTCTCTCTCTCTNATGGCGACACTGAAAGTTAGTTAAATATACAAATTCGAGCATCGAAAAAGGTGATTAAGTGTGTTGTTATGCACACCATGTTTAATAATTTGCATGTTCCGTAGTACAGTATGCATTGTGCATGGCTACTATACAAATTATTTGCTGTAACGGCGACATTGAAGTGGGCCCAAATATTTATGTAGTTAACTATTAAACGATATCAATCAATCTAGAAATCATCCTAAAGACGTTGACGAGTAGAGCCAATAGAGGTAGGCGTTTTGTTACTGTGGTAAACAACCTGGAATGCTGGACATTGTGACGTTGCTTGGTGGGTGGCCGATACTAGCGATATTTTTATTTCGACGGTTTGAGTGCAGTGAATGGCCTGGAACGGTTGCCTTCGTGCACAGACCAGCTAACACGGAAACACGACACATGGTAGGGGAGACCGGTGCTAGTTGTGTACAGGGGCACGTTGTTCCAGAGTCGCTTTACGAAAATACAACACGTTACATTCGACGTAGTTGGTTATGTTGCGTGAATCTGTCGTGTCGTGTACTTTACGAGGGCAGGCTCGATAACAAACAGTGTTTGTCTATGTAGTGCGGGAACATAAGCTAGTTTAGCTCACATAACATTCGGCAACGCCAACGTATGTACGCTGACTGATAAGTTAAACATAAATGTTATCCATGTCAGTATTATTTACAAACACCTATATGTCAAGAGTTTCCGTGCTGACCTTGTAAATCATTGTATTAACCTTGGTGACGTCAGATATTGTGGAGCGAGGTAGCACAGTTGACCGACCGACCGACCGACCCTGAGCTCCTCTCACCGGGAACAATGTGCCAACAAAAAACACTTGGATATAAACCCCAATCCCCCTTTTTCAATTTATACATTGACACATATTTTATTATGCATGCTGTAGCGGTTTCGGGACGAAAGGTATTCAATTCTCAATTTTGGGAAGTGTAAATGTATATACATATGACATATAAACATGGAAAAAATATATAAAATGAAGATGCTATGCTAGGTAGAACCACCAAAGAAAAGGAGTAACGTTCAGTGCTAATGTGAAAGTTTCAGAGCAGTGTGGGATTGTTGCTTCAAAAGGTAATAAGAGTATATCGTTAATTAGGAGAACTATCACTTATAAGGAGAAACAGCTAATTGAACCCCTGTACAAAGAGATAGTTAGGCCGCATTTGGAATGTTGCTTATAAGCATGGAGGCCATATCGTAAAAAAGACATAGACGCTAGAAAGAATACAACAAAGAGCAACTAAAATGATTCCAGAATTGAGAGACCTAAGTTACGAATGATGTTAATTAGAATGTGATTTGACAACACTAGAGACCGGGAGACTAAGGGGGGACCAAATATAAGTGTATTTAAATAGTGAATGGTTATGAGGATATTGATAGGAATATGTTCATCAAACTTAAAGAAGGCAGTAGAACCAGAGGACACAAAGCAGTATTGGTTAAGGAATATTGTAGGTTGGACATGAGAAAGTACTCATTCGCACAGAGGGTGATCAATGAACGGAACAAACTGTCAAATAATAATTATTGTGTTAATGCTAGTAGTGTGAATATGTTTAAAGATTAAATTGACATATATCTGATAAGGGCGGGCTGTACATATATTATACAATTGGACTCTCGATAAGCCAATTCCTTCCTTGTCCACTTGTTAAATCTTGATAAAAAATCAATCAATCAGTGGGAAACACAACTAACTTAATTAATGAGTTTGCGCGCCCGCTGCTGGCTGAAACACCGCATATGTACGTTCATCTGAGACACATCGGATTGTCACCAGGTGGATCTATGACGTAGTTTTCTCGCGAACCTTCCGATAACAAGATATCTCCTTACGCCGACAGCAGTTCAATTAGGTTATGTCATTGTTGATAGAGATACGTTCTTGAGAGGCATCAGGTCCTTAAATCTGTTCAAAGCGCACTACAATTAACTCCCTGGCAGACCTGTTCATTCCAACGCCATCTCGACTTTTATGTGAAGCATTCAGCCACGTTGCGATTAATGCGCAAAGACAATTTGTTCGCATTTCCACCTCTGTATGTAGCCAGGTACTCATTTAGACAGCTGAGTGAACTGTGACAACGTGGGGTGAACATAATTGCCAACGTTTCGAAACCGTCGCAAGAGGATTCGAACTGGGGCTCTCCTGATCTTCTAACCACAACGCAACTACACCACTGTTTTAATGATAACGTGATCTTGATTCGAACGGGCGGGCGGATCGACGGACGGAAAGGACGAACGAATGAATTAATGAGGGGTAAGGGGGAGTGGGTGAAATGACATGAATGATGAAGGAGGGGAAAAATCGACGACCAATATGGGTGCCAGCCTCACCCGGACTTCAGGGATAAAGAAGAGAGCAGTAAACACGGCAGTTACACAGAACGCTAATACGTCACTGAATATGAATATGGCTCGTTATAGAAATGGTCACAAAGTATTGTGGATCTGGTTGAAACGTGTTTGTGGACGGCAACATATTAAACCTTTCAGAGACACAGGTGTAATGTCATACCGTCCATACGTGGTCTGAAACATGTCTAACTAAATTGGCACCGCACAAAGATATTTCGCCACTACGTAGTTGTCTATGTTTGAATGTGCACTTGATGACTGATCATTTGTGATAAATGCTACCTGCTTTCTAAGAAGTGTTCTTAAATGTGGTGTTCCGAGTAAATAGCTTATGTAGTACATCAATCGTTTTGCCGAGTGTGTCATATGTAATTACAAGGCAAGACCGAGTCTAGAGTGTGGCTCAATTATCGAGCCTGTGATTTACCTCCAGCTTGGAACGACAATCATACAACAGTTGCCGTAATTGCGGTGTATCTGGACAATATACAAGGAGACGACGACTATCATATTTAATTACACGTTTATTTTTGCACTGAACCACCCCTGAGATTAGACTGCATGACTAAGTTGCTGGAGTTACAATAACTCGATGTGGCGATTACAGACATTTAACAGGATCGGCTGTGTGTGGCCTCGGTAGAAATACAGTGTATGAATGTTTAGACTTATGTATGTGTAGCCTTTGCTACCCGATGGTAGAGTTTTGACCACCGACCACAGAACACAAGCAGCACCTCAATGATGGACACGTGAAGTGTCAACACCTTTCTCTTCAACAAGTCTTGATGTGTGAAACATCACATTTACAGGAGTTCAGATGAATAGTTGGAGTTGGTGGAATGTGTGTAATGTTCTTTGGAAACTCCCGTTGCTGTTTATGAAAAAGTATACATTGTTTGGATTTGTAACACCAGCAGTGAATGAATGTGTGCTTTTTATCACGTCGTTACAAATACATATCATGAATCAGCACACGCATGTGTAACATATCAATACTTTTTTATGTGTGTTTAAAATTTTTGCTAATGAATTATCAGTTGTGCACACCCCTGGTAATTAAACATGAAATAGTTACCATTGTTCTGATTTACTGGTTTAGTAGCTTTGACTATGAAATAGGAACATTTCCGTAATACTGAACTATTTTTTTTGCAACTTGATCAGAGAGGATGTGTCGAGTCACGGCAACAATGGCGATGCTACCAAATCATTGTTTTTCAGTGTTTACGCAGTAGTTGTTGTTTCCAAGACATTCCAGACAGATAAGATTTAACAAGATTTAACAAGATTTGCCATCCAAGCCAAAGGCCCAGATGGCAAGTGGACAAGGAAGCCATTGGCTTATCGAGAGTCCAACAATGTTCATCTACTTATAGCCGCCCTCCTGAGATACATTGAACACATTTATACAGCCTATGGTGTGTTCAGTGTAGCCTTATATGTACCTGTACTTATATGTACGAGTCATCTGCTACGACGACTACAATAAACGTATGCCTATGTCACTCTGGTTGGCACACATAATATATTGAAGGGGCTCGAAACCACAGAACCTGTTGCGCCACCTCATGGTAGCATGCGAAACTAATTGGTGACTAAGCTTTGCCCTCTTTCGCCTCCCCCTTTGGCCTCCCCCTTTACGAGATCACAGATACGCCACTGGGTAGATACCTTTCGGGTTGCCAGAGTTGGAAGTTAAACAAACGAACGCAATGAATTAATGTCTTTCCGCAGTGAACGACTAGCGAATTCACCATATAGGTCCTACTATGTTTAATGGTCAGCAAATATGAACCATGCATAGGTATGTGGGTGCAAGTTGGAGGTTTGGCTAAATCGGACCCGATTCTCGTTGGTCTGATCGGGGCCGCTTATTGACATCCCTGCTTAATGTTAACTAAATATGTTGTTTTTAGTACTCCACTAGACATATTAGAATATACATCAATACATCTTACATAACTGAAAGTGGCATAACCAGCTGATAAAATATCACAAAAAACGTTAACAAACGTTGGACCGAGATCGACAGATATACGGGCCTACTGAAGCTTTTGTTGTAACTTTGATGGAACTTTATACCTACCCATCCGGTACTTATTAGCCGACGTGGTGGTTAAAAGTACTCATTTGATTTTTTTAGTTTTTGTTAGTTTATTAGTTTTTGTTGAGCATGGTTCTCGTGTTGCTGATGCCAACTGGACGCCACTTTGTACTTTGTAAAATTTCACCCAACCTCAATTCGACTTTTTCGCTCGTCTCATTTCAGACTCATTTTTGGACAATCAAACCATCCCAGTATTCACTAAATGATAAAAGTGGCTCAGCCTCTATATATTATAATATACGGCTATTCATATTTTCGCAAGTTACCCGATCTTTACGATCAAACGAAATTATTTCGATGATTTTAGCAAGTACATGTGCACGTCATTTTGTTAAACCGGCTGTGCATAATACTTAAAACTATTCACATACTACAGACGTGAACATCAACGAACCTGGTTCACGATGGACTAAATGAGCTGACTGAGGAGTGAGATGTAACTTCACAGTATCCATGGTAGTTGTTCTTAGCTTATAGCCTACACTTTATGCCATTGGCAAAGTTGCAATAATTATTTAACATTTATTATCATTGGCATTGCTCTACCTCAGAACGTTTCAATAATGTCATTAGGGTAGGGTGCAGCAAAGAGCGCCCTCCCCCATTGAAAATGGCTACAGTTTTTCATAAACGTATTATTTTGAGGTATCTATGCTGGCACATGATGGTTGTGTGCAACACCAAAGCATTAATAACGATTGGCAATACTAAAATGTCAGTTAATTAAATATATTGTCCAGGTACGTCTTGCCCCATAACAGTAGCCTTCTTTCTCAATTGTATGAAATACTAATGCTGAAATGAAACAAGCTATTGCTGAGTGTAAAAAACCAAATAACTTTTATTTCATCCAGACAGGCATCAAACATGCATCATTTAGTTACTCTCCGATTCGCTGTTGTGGCAAATAGAACAACGCACTCCTGGCGTGTAGTCTTTGTACAACTGAAACTGTACCCACCCCTCCAGATGTCTACAGTTCAAAAGAGCCCGCCGTATAAGAAATACGGCCATGCTTCCTCTTCCTTGTTGGGACTGACTCGTCTTCACGTTTGCTTTTTCGCTGTCTTTGGTTCCGTTCTGTGTCCTTCGTCTTGTCGCCAGTGACTTTCGTTTTCCTCCTCACGATCAACGAATTCAACTTGTGTGTGATGAATTCCAGTTTATTAGGAAACAATAAACACTCAAATGGTTGTAGTTTTTTATGATGTGACACCTTTATAACACGTATTACGTAATTTGCACTCATTCATTAGGTAATGCAGTATATTCCGAATAATCACGTCTCATCGATGCGAAATGATTGTTTGCACATACACACGTAGCTTTTATCAAAGTAAAAACATTTTCCACTTTCTAATAACGACTTTAAATTTACCAAATCGTGTGGGGAAAGACGACACATACATTAGTATGTTCAGATAATCATACCATTGTATATATGTACCTACTATCACCTTTATCTGAAAATGCAAGTTATGACTCCTGACACCGACAAACTCGCCAATCGTGGCTTGTTGTTATTGCGCATACACATAGCAGAGTGTAAGCGTGTTCAACTGCGCATATCAAAAAAATTTACAATTATAAAATTGTTTTTTAACGGAATCAGCTACATTTTTTATTGTATCATTTTCGGACTCAAATATTCACATTAGGCACATTTCTACCAGAATTGCGGGACTCATGAAATAAACATGTTGTTTGCTCAATAAAGTGTGAATAGTAAACCACTTGCGTGATATTATTGACTGTAGTTGCAAATGGTTATTAACGAGATACGCAGGCCAAAAACCATGTTTCGCTTTACATTACCTCAGCACATGCGCACAATCCTCCAATGCGTGGGTTAGCCTAATAATGGGTTGTTTATACAATTAATACGTCAGAGTGAGCGCTCGGCCGCGGGGTTTTTGTATTGTGTACATGAACCGTGACCGAACAGCCGAGACATACGTGCCAACTTTTTTCAGCACGCATGCCTCGTGGTTTGTTATATAACGTGACCTGAGCTGACGTGTTAAATCAGCCACCACTACCGTGTGAGTGTACAAGGGACGTTGGACAGTTTTACGGCGCCTTACAGAGGACAGAATGTAGAAGTGAATAATCGCAATGTGAGTAATATATAGTAATATATAATTATAACGTTATTGTTTTCTGTTGTTTTTAACCTGTGTAAGGAGCAAAGTATGTAACCTTCAACTTTATTTGATTACTAACATAAATCTATATTTGTATCCTGTCCTAGCCATTTTGTTTTGGTGCGCCCCAGATGTCGGGTTTCCAAGGATTCCGGAGCGACATAAGTTGTTGTATTATGTTTACTTTGGACTCCGCTTAACGGAATCACTACGGATCAGAGCAACTTGATTTTGTTAAGCGGCCGATTCACTTAAGCTGCGCAAGTTAGTACAGTGGGAATAGGGAATTATTTCGTCTCAGACAATAAATAAAGAAGCCGTGTGCTTAATAACGTTTGTTTAGTAAACCACTGGCGTGATATTCTTGACTGTAGTTGCAAATGATTATAAACGAGGTGCGTAGGTCAAAAAACATATTTCGCCTTATATTACACTAGCACATGCACACAATCATTCAATGAACGTTTTAACCTAATTGTGGGTTGTTTGGGTAATTAATACGTCAGAATGAGCGTTCGGCCGCAAGCAATTTTTTTCGCATTGTGTCCATGAACCGTGACTTCTTATATGACGTGAGCGGAGCTGACGTAGAATATGATACCTGTTAAGTCAGTCAACGCGTGAGCTTACAAGGGAACTTGAGAAGTTTTACGGCGCCTTACAGTCAAGTGAAGTCAAGTGATGTGAAGTCAATTGAAGAATCGTAGTGTGAGTAATATATGTTGGTGCCTAATTATAACTATAACTGAAATTTGCGGGTGACACAAACGTGTTTTGAAAGGTTAACAATGATGGTGATAAACAACATTTATAAAACGATCTAGACAAATTATTAGTTAAATGGTCTTAAAAATAGCAGATGTTATTCAGTTATGTGAATTGAAAATGCCTACACGCAAGACATGGGAACTTTGATATAAACTACAATATGGGAGATACTGATATGAAAGTGTCAGAGCAATGTGTTATTGCAGCTTCAAAGGTTAATCGAATTCTTGGGTTGATTACGAGAAACATAACATACAAGGACAAAACTATTTATGCCTCTGTATAAAGCAATTGTTATATCTCAATTATTAGATTACTGTACACAAAGGTTGCGTTTTGCAACCATAGAAACAGTGAGGTTAAGAGGAGACGAGATTGAAGTTTTTACGATATTGAATGGGTATGAAAATATTGATGGAAATATTTTTCTCACTCAAGAAAAATAATAGAACTAGAGGACATGAGGTAACATTAGTGAAGGATCAGTGTTGATTTGATATCAGGAAATACTCGCTCTCACAGAGGACAATAAATTAATGGAACAAATTATCTACAGATTGTGTCACTGCTAGCAGCGTGAATATGCTTAAAAACAAGGTTGGCACATATTTCAGGAGGGTGGGTTATACGTAGATGAAAATTGTTGGACTCTCGATAAGCCAATGGCTTCCTTGTCCACTTGCCATCTGGGTCTTTGCCTTGGATGGCAATCTTGTTAAGTTTTACTAAATCTTGTTAAGCTGTAATGTTTTATGTTGTTTTGAACCTGTGCAAGAAACAAAGTGTCTACATGTGACATTCAGCTTTATCTGATTACTAACATTATTCAATACTTTTATCCTATCCGCAGCTATCAAAGTTTCGATATAGCCTATCCCTTTCGTTTTGGTGTGCCCCATATATCGGGTTTCCGTGTAGTAAGGAACGATATAAGATGTTGCAATTAAGCGTAGTGAAGGCGGGCATTCTCCTAGCTAAATTAGTCTTTGTCTTCGACTTCCTAACCAAACCCGAAATGAATATTCTGAAGGAGCTTAGGGATCGGCCTCCTTGTGACCGACGTCGCATCTCAAAACTAATTGGACAATCGTGTGTAGGACCAAGATAAACACCCTCACGATTTATTCAGCCCCTTAGGGGCATCGTTTTGTCCACACACGAACCTTTAGCCGAAGACGAGGGAACGGCGGTGGTATTGTACCTAAATCCGATTCAGCATGTATATACAAATTTAACCCCGACATTTTAATATGTCTACATAATGCAATATCTCGAAAACTACTGTTTAGATTAGATATAGGGTTTAGGTTAGGGAATCCTTAGTGGTTAGTTGTGCTAAATGTTTCTGTGAATAAACCTTGTCTCATAGGTAGGTCAAGGTGAAAATGACATGACAATGAGTTCAGCAGTTTTCGAGATATTGCATTATTGATAGATATTGGAATTTTGGGGTTGTATATAGAATGTATAATGGTACACTGTATGCCACGTGAGTGGTCTCTTCCTATCAACGGATTCTTCTGAAATTGTAGCACAATTGTTTTCTCATGAAAACCATCAAATTTGTAATCTCTATCCATGGTTGTTTGGAGAAACGGTTTTTGTTGGTAAATACATATTAACGATGTAATTCTGACTACATTTGCTCAACATGTCAATACGATTATACCAGAAGCATATCGTTTAAACATACTAAATAGTAAGTCGCTGTTCGACCTTCTCCATCAGATAAAACGTCTTGTCCAATCTTCCTTTTTCAGTTTCTTTCTTGAACAGAGTCCTTTCGTGTATTTTAAATGAAAATTAGAGCACGACTAAATATATTACTTCGACCTACAATTTGACGAATATATTAGCGTATATAAAGGTAAGTTCTTATATAGCGCGGTATCCATTTTGTAGGACTGCTCAAAGCGCGTTACACTTCACCTCCTGGCAGACCTGTTCATTCCAATGCCATTTCAACCTCTCTGGGAAGCATTCAGCCACGCTGTAATTATTGCGCGAAGACTATTCGTTCACATATCCACCAATGTATGTATTGCCAGATGCTCATTTATACAGCTGAGTGAACTGTGGCAACGTGGGGTGATCAAACTTGCCAAAGGTTCGAAGCGACCGCAGTGGGATTTGAAACCGGGTTCTCTCGATTGAGAAACATTCTAACCGGTATGAAATCGCGCCCCTTCTCGGTTCGACACAATGTCTTGTTCGATCTTCCTTTTTCAGTTTCTTTCTTGAATATGCAATGGTGTCCTTTCTTGTGTTTTTAAATGAAAATTCGAGCATGACTAAATAGATTACTTCGACCTATCTGGGACGCTGTTCACTTGTTTCACCATACAAAGAATACTTCTACAGATACAAGAACTGCTGCGCAAGGCAAACAACACCTTTCTTAACATAATGCATAGGTATATTAAAATTAAAGAAAACTCAGCGTAGCCACACCGACCACCACCAAAACCATCTTTATCTGCTTTGTTGGTTTGCAACACTTGTGTTGCTTTGGGCCTCAATTCCTGTTCTTCTCAGCCTGAAGTCAGTTCGTTATTGGAGTATATGTCAAGATCAACTTCTGTCCCTTTTCCTGCCCCACTTTGCTCAACCACAAGTGCCCAGGTAGCCTCAATAGGACAAGGTAGCCTCAATAGGACAAGGTAGCCTCAATAGGACAAGGTAGCCTCAATAGGACATGCACATTAACACGGGATAACTCGTGTTGGATTTATGTTACACCCTAGATATGCCATGCGTGTTATTCTGATCAGACTGGAGGAAGGTGCAGACAAAGAGAAATGGAACAGAGAACAGCTAATAATACAAATGTAAATGCCTAAGTTTTGCACACCGATGTACAACACTAAACGAGTAAGTGCTACATAAAAAATGAACTATACGTTGACCTATGGCAACCCGTGAAGACGTCTTCGTCCGTCATTCTGTAACAATCATACCACAAAACTGCCTGCAAGCAGTCAAAGTGAGCAGCTCTATGACCTGTGATTGGATAAAGAAATTATGTTTTGGATTAAATACATCGACGCTACATGAAACAGTTTTAACCACTCCTCCCCCAATGATATCAATTTCGGTATTTTGACCCTTTGACTTATCGTAGTTCGCTCCGTAGAACCCGCAGTGCAACCAAAACACATCCTGCTAGTACTCTACTCATATCATCTGGTCATCTCGTGTACTTTTCCCACCGCAGGCTGGACAACGTTTATTTTATGTTGTGCATGAAGCTATGCCATTTTGACTCGTACAACACTAGACCAGGTATACACTGGCTGATATTGTAGACAGTTCTCCATTATTTATAAAGTATGTCTTTCATGTTGGATTTGTGGCACAGAGTGACTCGACGTTTAGGTAGTTGATGTGTTTTCTAGTTCAACATCCTAGTGATATCGTAATTGAAAATGAATCGTGACGTCAGTAGGGTAATCTGGGGCAATGCGGCCCCTCGATGTAAGACAACCAATATAAAACTCTGAACGTCCCCAGATCTGGTGCAAAATTATGCTAACATCTATCTCATACCCACCCCGAAGACTCAGCAACACGAGGCAGACGTAATTAAATCAGTGTGTTTTTATACTTTTATATGCTCTATTATATGCACCGATCTAATATTTCGCCATTAGTAAAAAAGTAGTACAACTCACTGTGTAACGGTGTGAACCATGAACGTAGTTGGTGAAATGAAAGTATTGTTATTCAGTTGACAGGTCAGATGATGCAAAATGGGCAATAGTATGTGTTTTGTATGCATCGTGTCTTGCCCCACGTTGTGCACGTGGGGCAAGACGATCCCCACGCATGTTGGGCAAGACGGCCCCTGTGTCTTATCTTATGCCAATCATGTGCAATACATTAAATATAATGTGAACGTTGCATAATTTATGTTTTGCTAGCCTGTATGCTGTAATCATGATATAACAGTACTAAACTAATATAATATTATATTATGTAAGGATTGAAAGGTATATGTTAGCTTCAATTAAAATGTAACAACTATAATAATATGATATAGTAATAACATACAATTTGTATGGGTACATTTTATTTCTAGGCAATGGTTGTTCATGACAGGAGGCCGTCTTGTCCCATTGATAGGGCAAGACGGTTTTTTTTGTACTATTACTATTTTTCAAATCCAACCCAGCTAAGTCGTATGTTTGCTGAAACTTGTTTTACAATGGGTAACACACATCTGTCTATAATATGAACACATTAAAGACATGCTAATATTGTTTAATGGTGTACAATTTGAACGTTTTCCTTAGGGGTCCGCCCTGCTCCAGGTCACCCTAGTATTATGTAGTCATCTAGTCATGCGTTTAGCTGCATCGTTTAATTGTTAGCCTAGGAAGCCATCAATATATGTATAGCCATACTGTCTAATCTGATTGTTGAATACTGGTTTGAGAGGATTATAGAGTACCTGTACATCGCTACTAAGGGATGTGGCTGGGGTCTCAACCTCCCATTTCCCACCTGTTTTGGGGGCCAACCTTTTATCTCCCATTTGTTTTCAGAGAATCCGCCTTTATTAATATGTACTGACATCTACATATCAATCTGTATAAAACATAGCAAGAGAGACCCATGCCTAAATCACTAATCACGACTGATATGAATAATATGTTATAGTGTTGACGTCCATATATATCCAGTCTTGAAACACGTTACTAAAAATGAAGTTTCGAAAATGACACAATACAAAGGGGATAAGGATTTGTAGTTATGACGTCGACGGGGGTAGGATAGGCAGGGGTCAGCATGGTGGAAGTAATGTATAACTAGCCAACAACGGTGGTGGGGGTTAAGGGAGGGATGTCAGAAGATTTGTAGTTACGACGTGGACGGGGGTAGGAGAGACAGAGGTCAGCATGGTGGAGGTAATGTATAACTAGCCAACAACGGTGGTAAGGGTTAAGGGAGGGATGTCAGACGAATATTCAGTAGGAGTCGGTCTCAGGCATGAAAGTGACTTGCTCATTTTAGCGATGAATCTGATATGCCCCCCACAACGCCAAATGAGGGATTAAGGGGACAGAAACAATGGAACCATAAATTTGCAGATGGCAAAAAAGTTAACAGAAAGGTAACAAATGATACAGATAAACAAAGTTTACAGGATGATCTAGATAAATTGGTTAAATGGTCAGAAAGATGGCAAAGGTAATTCAATTTTGGGAAGTGTAAATGCATGCACATGGAAACATGGTCGAAGAATATAAAATGGGGGATGCTGTACTAGGTAGAACCACACAGGGAAAGGACTTAGTAGTAACATTTAGTGCTGACATGAAAGTTTCAGAGCAATGTGGGATTGCTGCTTCAAAAGGTAACCAAATTCTAGGGCTAATTAGGAGAACTATCACATATAAGGAGAAGCAGCTAATTGTACCCCTGTACAAAGCAGTAGTTAGACTACATTTGGAATATTTTATACAGGCATGGAGGCCGTATCGTAAGAAGGATATAGACAAGCAAGAAAGAATACAACGAAGAGCAACTAAAATCATTCCAGAATTGAGACCTTACTTATGAAAGCCTCTTATTAGAATGTGGTTTGACAACACTAGAGACTAGAATACCAAATAGCAGACCAAATAGAAATGCTTAAAAGAGTGAATTGCTATGAGGATATTGATAAGAATATGTACTTCAAACTTAAAGAAAGCAGAATAACCAGATGACACAAAGCAGCATTAGGTAAGGAACAGTGTAGGTTGGACATGAGAAAGTACTCATTCTCAGAGACGATGATAAAACTGTCAAATGAGTGTGTGAATATGTTTAAAAATAGAATTGACAGATATCTGATAAGGACGGGCTATACATAGATGAGACAATTGTTGTACTCTTGATAACCCAATGACTTCCTTGTCCACTTGCCATATGGAACTTTTAGTTTTGGATGACAATCTTGTTAAATCGTGTTATAGAATCAATCAATCAATTAATCAATCAATCAATCAATCAATCAGTCAGTCAGTCAGTCAGTCAGTGGGAAACACAACTAACTTAATTAATCAGTTTGCGCACCCGCCTGCTGGCTGAAACACCGCACATGTTTCGAAACGGCAGTAAGGGGATTCGAACTGGGGCTCTCTTGATTTAGAGTCCGATCTTCTAACCACAACGCCACTGCACCACTGCGCCCCGTGTTTTAATGATAACGTGATCTTGATACGAATGGGCGGGAGAGCGGACGGACGGACGAACGAATGAATGAGGGATAAGAGGGAAGTGGAAACGGGTCTCGGAGATCTGAGCGAAACGAGATCAGAGACAAAGAAGGAGAGAAAAAAAATCGACGACCTATATTTGTGCCAGCCTCACCCGGACTTCGGGGATAAAGAGGAGAGCAACAGAACGCTAATACGTCACTGAATATAGGTGGTCAGGGCTCGTGGCTTATTGTGGAAGTTGTCATAAAGTGTGGATCTGGTTGCAACGTGTTTGGGGACGGCAACTTTTTTAACCTTTCGGAGGCACAGGTGTAATATCACACGTCTTACTAAATTGGCACCGCACAAAGACATTTAGCCACAGCGTAGTTGTCTATGTTTACATGTGCACATGGTGATTGATCAGTGGTAATAAATGCTGATCAATTGTGATAAATGCTACCCGCTTTCTAAGAAGCGTTCTTAAATGTGGTGTTCCGAGTAAATAGATTATGTAGTACATCAAACGTTTTGCCGAGTGTTTCATGTGTAATTACAACTGGCAAGACAATGACCTGAGTCTAGAGTGTAGCTCAAATATCGAGCCTGTGATTTACCTCCAGCTTGGAACGGCAATCATATAACAGTTGCCGTAATTGCGGTGTATCTGGACAATATATAAGGAAACGATGACTATCATATTTAATTACACGTTTATTTTTGCACTGAACCACTCGTGAGATTAGACTACATGACTAAGTTACTGGAGTTACAATATCTTTATGTGGCGATAACTGACATTTAACAGGATCGGCTATGTGTGTGGCCTCGGTAGAAATACAATATATGCATAGTTAGACTTATGTATGTGTAGCCGTTGCCAAGCAACAACAGAACAACAAAGAAACTATTAACTGCAATTTGGTATAGCAAGTCACGACCTGCCTCACACGCGGACACAGCACCAGTGAAACGCTTCGTGTTAAGAATCCTGAGAGCACGGTCGCGGTTCGTTTTCAAATAACTGTTTGACCGATGGTAGAGTTTTGACCACCAACCACAGAACACAAGCAGCACCTCAATGATGGACACGTGATGGGTCAACACCTTTCTCTTCAACAAGTGTTGATGTGTGAAACATCACATTTACAGAAGTTCAGATGAATAGTTGGAGTTGGTGGAATGTGTGTAATGTTCTTTGAAAGCTCCCGTTGTTGTTTATGTAAAAGTATACATTGTTTGGGTTTGTAACACCAGCAGTGAATGAATTTGTGCTTTTTATCATGCCGTTACAAATACATGTCATGAATCGGCACACGCATGTATAACATATAAATAATTTTGTTAATGTGTGTTTTACATACATGTCTGACGACCAACCTGTACACATTTCAACTTAACTGGTGTGCAAAAGTATGATCGTACCCGTCAACGTCAATTAATGTGATATACATCAGCAACGTAGGGGCACGTGTACTCACAATAACCTACCTCGTGAGTTGTTATGACTTGTGCGGATTACTGACGCCGCACTGATGCTGTGATCGTCGAAGTTATAACCTAGCTATGATACTAACATGAACCTTATAATACCTCTGCGAATCACTCATACCGATATGACCAATGTTACTAACTGCATAAGTAATAATTAAACATTATGAAATTGTCAACATTGTTCTGATTTACTGGTTTAGTAACTTTGACTGGGAAAGAGGAACATTTCCGTAAAATTGAACTGAATTTTTGCAACTTGATCAGAGAGGATGTGTCGAGTCACGGCAACAATGGTGATGCTACCAAATCACTGTTTTTCAGTGTTTACGCAGTGGTTGTTGTTGCCAAGACATTCCACGTCGTTATCTTAATACTCCTTTGTCAGCTGTTATACTCTAGACAGATAAGGCTACATTGAACACAGTATATACTTTAGACGGCCTATAGTGTGTTCAGTGTAGCCTTATATGTATCTGCACTTATCTGTACGAGTCATCTGCTACGATGAATACAATAAACGTATGCCTATGTCACTATGGTTGGCACACCTAATATATTGAAGGGGCTCGAAACCACATAACCTGTTGCGCCACATCATGGTAGCATGCGAAACTAATGGGTGACTAACCTTTGCCCTCTTTCGCCTCACCCTTTGGCCTCCCCCTTTACGAGATCACAGATACGCCACTGGGTGGATACCTTTCGGTTTGCCAGAGTTGGAAGTTAAACAAACGAACGCAATGAATTAATGTCTTTCCGCAGTGAACGACTAGCGAATTCACCATATAGGTTTATTAGGAAACAATAAACACTCAAAGGGTTGTAGTTTTTTATGATGTGACACCTTTATAACACGTATTACGTTATTAGTGTATTCCGAATAATCACGTATCATCGATGCGAAATGATTGATCGAACACACACACGTAGCTTTTATCAAAGTAAAACATTTTCCACTTCCTAATAACGACTTTAAATTGACAAAATCGTGTGGGAAAAGACGACCCACGGGGCACATACATTGGTATGTTCAGATAATCATACAATTGTATATATGTACCTACTATCACCTTTATCTGAAAATGCAAGGTATGACTCCTGACACCGACAAACTCGCCAATCATGGCCTGCTGTTAGGCATAGCAGAGTGTAGGCGTGTTCAACTGCGCATATCAACAAATTATCTAAAACTACAAACAATTATAAAAATTCAATTTCTAACGGAATCAGCTACACTCCTTATTGTGTAATTTTCGGACTCAAATATTCACATTAGGCACATTTCTACCAGAATTGCGGGGCTCGTGAAATAAAAATAAAAATGTTGTTTGCTCAATAAAGTGTGAATAGTAGACCACTGGCGTGACATTCTTGACTGTAGTTGCAAATGATTATTAACGAGATACGTAGGCCAAAAACCATGTTTCGATTTACACATGCGCATAATCCTCCAATGCGTGGGTTAGCCTATTAATGGGTTGTTTATACAATTAATACGTCAGAGTGTGCGCTCGGCCGCGGACAATTTGTTTTTGTCTTGTGTACGTGAACCGTGACCTGAGCTGACGTAGAAGGTGCTACCTGTTAAAACAGCCACCACTATCGTGTGAGTGTACAAGGGAACTTGAACAGTTTTACGGCGCCTTACAAAGGACAGAATGTAGAAGTGAATAATGGCAATGTGAGTAATATATATTAATTTATAATTATAACTGTTGTTTTGTTGTTGTTTTGAACCCGTGTAAGGAGCAAAATGTCTACCTCTAACCTTCAACTTTATCTGATTACTAACATAAATCTATATTTGTATCCAGTTCTAGCCCTTTCGTTTTGACTGGGCCCCAGATGTCGGGTTTCCAAGGATTCCGAAGCGACATAAGTTGTTGTATTATGTTTACTTTGGACTTCGCTTAACGGAATCACTTCGGATCAGAGCAATTTGATTTTGTTAAGGGGCCGATTCACTTAAGCAGCGCAAGTTAGTACAGTGGGAATAAGGAATTATTTCGTCCCAGACACTACAATCGATTCTACTTAAGCGGCTGATTCTGGTATCTGTGATTCTGTTATCCATGATTCTATTTTCCGTGATTCTGTTATCCGTGATTCTCTTCAGCGGAGTTGTCGGATCTAACGATCAAAGTAAATTCTTATTATGATTTTAACAAAAGTACATGTTCTTTTAAAAAGCCGATTGCCCATAATAGTTAAGGCTATTAAAACAATATTTTAACACCAACAAACCTGATTCACGACGGACTAAATGAATTGAGGGGTAAGAAGTAACGTTAGCGTTCTTAGCTAAGACAATGTAAATCACTGACAAGGTTGCAATTATTGCAGAGAATTGAGTGTTCCTTCAATAGTATCACTATCGTTTGGGGGAAAGCAGTGTTAGTTGAGCCACGTTTCATTCTTTTTGATATCTATAATACAATCATACTCCTAAGTCAAACTTGTTTATACTCGCATAAACTATGATTATTAATATATAATTTTAAACCAAGATAATATATCTAATATATCTAGATAATTATATGTAGCTAATTTAAACAGGGTTGGTAAACTGGCTCAAATAACATTTGGTGTACGGTAAGCCACAGTGTACCGTAAGTTGAGTCACAACGGGCCAATGATTTATTTTGTTAAAATTGCACAGGCTTTGTACAAAAAACTTCACAACTCAACCAACACATCTACACAATGGGTACAACACATCAATCAAATCTCAACACGCTTAATTAATAAATCAACACCCTTACTTAATACAGACTTACAACATTTCAACAATTAATCATAATACACACCAACATTGTCATTGTCATTACAACAAATGTTACTTTACGCATAAGTGAACATCCCTTGACATTTCAACAATGCATCGCATCTATGCATGCAACTGTATAGATGTGTATGTTACACACATCTAACAGCCAACCACATAGTAGGAAGAAAGACAACCAGTACAGCGTGATCATGTCCAGTGAACACAAGGTAGAACAAATAAACGAGACATACAAAATAATAGATTACAATAAAAACTGACGGACAATTAGACATAGTGAAGGCGGGCATTCTCCTAGCTAAATCGGTCTTTGCCTTCAACTTCCTAACCAAGCCCGAAATTAATATCCTGAAGAAGTTTAGGGACTGGCCTCCATGTGACCGACTTCGTATCTGAAATATAATTAATAAAACCAAGCTTATTTCCATGCACAAGCTGAGATTTGACCAGAATCTGCCACTTTCAGAATAAATAAAAAATTAAAGAGTGACCTTTGACCAACACCAAGTTACCTACCTAAATGTAATTATTACTTTACATCTAAAAAATCATGGTTTTTTCCATGAAATAGTTACCAAAGATTAACAATTTGCTAAAATATCGAGAATATAGTGCCAGTGGTTTATTCGTAATGTGATCAGAAAGTGGGAAGTTCTGGTCCAATCTCAGTTTCCTGGAGGCTGACATATTTATCAGGGCGCTTCAGAGCTGCCAAGTTTTATCGAGAAAGCTTGGTTGTATGTACCCCAGTCCCCAGCGCATGCGCACAACCCCCTCCCAATGCATGGGTCCGCCCAATAATGGGTTGTTTGACGAATGAATACATCAGAGTGAGCAATCGGCCGCGAGCAAATTTGTTTTTACATTGTCTGCATGAACCGTGACAGCACAGCCAAGACGTACAGGCCAGGTTTTTCAGCACGCATGATGCCCGAAGGTTGTTATGACAAGTGACCTAAGTAGGTGTTACCTGTCAAATGACGTATCGCTGCCGTGTGAGCGTAAAAGGGAACTTTAGCAGTTTTACGAAGCCTTAGGAAGGAGATAATGTAAAAGTGAAGAATTGTAATGTGAGTAATATTATGTTGGTGCTTATCTCTAATTATAACTGTATTGTTTAAATTTGTGCTGTGTTGTTTTGAACCTGGTAAATGAGCAATGTGTTTACATGTGACCTGCAGCTTTATCTGATTACTAACATAAATCGTATATTTATTATCCATTGTCCGCAGCAATCATAGTTTCGAGTTTGCCTTTTCGTTTTGTTGCGTCTCTCAGCTCGGTCGGGTTTTCATGTATTTAGGAGCGACATGTTTTTTTAATTATTATAAGCATTAAGGTTGAACATGGAAATAAATAGTACAAAGCAATTTTTTTCAGGATAGTTACAAAATGCCATATTGAACAATATATAAAAAGTCCCCTAGTTTCCCCTTGTGCTTTTGTCACAACGAGGCTAGATGCATGAGAACTGTTATAGACTGTAGGCTATTGGGTTGAAATCATTTCCGTTCATGAATTCCACCATCCAGTCATTCCAGCAATACAAAATGTTGACAAAAACTATTAGCCATAAAACTACAACTGACAGACACAATTTAGTTTCCACTGAACAGTATCGCTAATTAAGGAGAAATGTGTAATGTGTGAGTCAGAATGTCACATTTTTATTTTTGACACTATGACATCGAGGTTGGTATCAATTTAAAGCTAGTGGCCAAAGATGGCTACAAAACTATCTAGTATGTAAAACATACGTACCCCGGTTGGTCAGATTTAAGGCCAAAAGTGGTGTAGTCACTTATGTATCAACACTTGACTTGACTCCAAAATAGACTAGCTCACTCACTCACTCACTCACTCACCCATCACTCACTCACTCACTCACTCACTCACTCACTCACTCACTCACTCACTCACTCACACACACACACACACTCACTCACTCACTCACTCAGTGCTTTTCTCATAAGGCGCCAACAAATCTTCTCCAGCCAGCCAAGTTCGATCCAAGTCTTCCGAGCCATCTTCATCACTTCTTCCACAATCCTTCTCCATGTGCCAGTCGTCTGCCTATACTCCCTTTTCATGTGGCCATTCCGTGAAGCAAACCAAAATGTAGCCGAAGACGCCGACCGGGAAATGATGACTAATTTTAGTTTTTTGCTCCCGATGATGTAAAATGACACGGACAGAAAGTGGATGCTATGTTTTCCTAACCCTGCACGAAGAATTCCTTGTTATCCGTGAAAAGGAGGAGTCGTTCATAGGCAACATTCGCACGTTTCTACGTCGGCTCAGCCCACACATGAAATGTGTAGGTCAAGCTTTCTATGCGATACGTGGTAGAGGGTAAATCGTAACAGTGGTACTTGGTACTATTCATATTACACACTAGGTATGGGGCGATTAATCAACTAGATTTGTTAGTTATGTTAAGTTAATATTGGATTTCTTTGTATTAATTTAAGTTAACAAGTATTTTGAAAGTTAAGTAATTTAGATAACGATTAACTTTTGGTGCCTTTTGAATCACCCTGTGAGCAACAAGAACAACAAGAACAAGAACAACAAGAACAACATATATGTTCTACATGTGTCTGTTCGACATCTTTAGTGATTCTTTTTATGTACAGTGTACAGTGCACTGCCTCATGATACGCTATACGTACGTCTGTACCATCAATCACACAAATATCCTGTCCACAATGTCTACATTTCATCATAGCCTTCGATGGATTCCACATTTGGACAAACATCAAACCCACTACGGACTGAAGCTACACTCGTTTTTATATTCAAATCAACATTGTTGCAACAAAATTGTATTAATCAATGCAAATTTGTAACTTTTTATATCAACGATCTTTCTTGTACTATTTAGTGCGTGAGGAAAGTGAAAAGAAAAATACGATGAATGTCAGGTTTGTCTGTGTTGGGCAGATGTGGACATTCATTTATATCGACTAGATAGATATTTATTCTGCGTAGTTTGGTGCTACTTTTTACCCACCCATCCGTTACTTTTTAGCCGACGTGGCGGGTAAAAGTATTGATTAGCTTTTTTGAAAAGTTGTAATAACCTAAGATATTCGTTTTTGTTCAGCATGGTTCCATTGTTGCTGATGCCAATTGGGCACCACTTTGTCGCATAGATGATATCATTCCGTGACTTTGTAAAATTTCACCTATGCTCAATTCGCTTTTTTTGCGCACCCGCCTGCTGGCTGAAACACCGCACATGTACGATCATTTGAGACACATCGTATTGTGATCAGGTGGATTTTCTCGCGAACCTTCCGATGACAAGATAGCTCCTTCCTCATGAGCGCCAACAGCAGTTCTGATTAGGTTATGTAATTTTTTATAGACATACGCTCTTACATATCGCGGCATCCAGTCCTTAAGGCTGTTCAGAGCGCTTTACAATTCACCCCCTGACAGACCTGTTCATTTCAACGCGATCTCGACTTCGATGTGAAACATTCAGCCACGTTGCAATTACTGCGCGAAGACTATTCGTTCACATATCCAACACTGTCCGGGCGGACGGACGAACGAATAAATGAATGATGGATAATGTGGAAGTGGAAACGGGTGGCGGAGACATTAGTGAAACGGTATCAGTGACGAAGAAGAAGGGAAAACAAAACTCGCCGACTTATATCCGTGCCAGCCTCACCCGGACTTCAGGGATAAAGAGGAGAGCAACAAACAAGCCAGTTGCACAGAACTCTAATACATCACTAAATATAGATGGTCAGGGCTCGTGGCTCGTTGTGGAAGTTGTAATAATGTGTGGATCTAGTTGAAACGTGTTTGGGGACGGTAACATATTAAACCTTTCGGAGACACAGGTGTATTGTCATACGGTCCATACGTGGTCCGAAACACGTCTTACTAAATTGGCACAGCACACAGATATTTAGCCAAAGCGTACTTTTATATGTTTACATGCGCACATGGTGATTGATCAATTGTGATAATTGTTAACTGCTTTCTAAGAAGTGTTCTTAAATGTAGTGTTCCGTGTAAATAGATTATGTAGTACATCAATCGGTTTGCCGAGTGTTTCATAAGTAATTACAACTGACAAGACAATGACAAGAGCCTAGTGTGTGGCTCAATTATCGAGCCTGTGATTTTCCTCCAGCTTGGAACGACAATCATATAACAGTTGCCGTCATTGCGGTGTGGACAATAGGCAAGGAGACGATGACTATCAAATTTATTAATACGTTTATGTTTGCACTGAACCACTCGTGAGATTAGACTGCATGACTAAGTTACTGGAGATACAATTACTTGATGTTGCGATAACTGACATTTAACAGGATCGGCTGTGTGTGTGGCCTCGATAGAAATACAGTGGATCCATATTTAGACTGTTCTTAAATGTGGTGTTCCGATTAAATAGATTATGTAGTACATCAATCGTTTTGCCGAGTGTTTCATGTGTAATTACAACTGTCAAGACTGAGTCTAGAGTGTGGCTCAATTATCGAGCCTGTGATTTACCTCCAGCTTGGAACGACAATCATAAAACAGTTGCCGTCATTGCGGTGTATCTGGACAATATACAAGGAGACGACGACTATCATATTCAATTACACGTTTATGTTTGCACTGAACCACCCCTGAGATTAGACTGCATGACTAAGTTGCTGGAGTTACAATAACTCGATGTGGCGATAACTGACATTTAACAGGATCGGCTGTGTGTGGCCTCGGTAGAAATACAGTGTATGAATGTTTAGACTTATGTATGTGTAGCCTTCGCCAAGCAACAACAGAACAACAAAGAAACTATTAACTGCAATTCGGTGTAGCAAGTCACGACCTGCCTCACACGCGGACACAGCACCAGTAAAACGCTGAATTCGTGTTAAGAATCCCGAGAGCACAATCGCGGTTCATTTTCAAATGACTGTTTGACCGATGGTGGAGTTTTGACCACAGAACACAAGCAGCACCTCAATGATGGATACGTGAAGTGTCAACGCCTTTCTCTTCAACAAGACTTGATGTGTGAAATATCACATTTACAGGAGTTCAGATGAATAGTTGGAGTTGGAGGAATGCGTGTTATGTTCTTTGGAAGCTCCCGTTGTTGTTTATGTAAAAGTATACATTGTTTGGATTTGTAGCACCAGCAGTGAATGAATTTGTGCTTTTTATCGTGTCGTTACAAATACATGTCATGAATCGGCATGTAACATATAAATAATTTTGCTAATGTTTTTTTTCTTCAATTTTTGCTAATGAATTATCAGTTGTGCAAACCCCTAGTCTGACGACCAACCTGTACACATTTCAACTTTTAACTGGTGTGCAAAAGAATGATCGTACCCGTCAACGTCAATTAATGTGATATACATCAGCAACGTAGGTGCACGTGTACTCAAAATAACCTCCCTCGTGAGCTGTTATGACTTGTGCGGATTACTGACGCCGCACTGATACCTTGATCGTCGAAGTTATAACCTAGCTATGATACTAACATGAACATTATAATACCTATGCGAATCACTCATACCGATATGACCAATGTTATTAACTGCATAAATAATAATTGAACATTATGAAATTGTTAACATTGTTCTGATTTACTGGTTTAGTAGATTTGACTGGGAAAGAGGAACATTTCCGTAATACTTAACTTAATGTTTGCAACTTGATCAGAGAGGATGTGTCGAGTCACGGCAACAATGGCGATGCTACCAAATCACTGTTTTTCAGTATTTACGCAGTGGTTGTTGTTGCCAAGTCATTCCAGACAGATAAGGCTACATTGAACACACCATATACTGTGGACAACCTGGTGTGTTCAGTGTAGCCTTATATGTACCTGTACTTATCTGTACGAGTCATCTGCTACGACGACTACAATAAACGTATGCCTATGTCACTCTAGTTGGCACACCTAATATATTGAAGGGGCTCGAAACCACAGAACCTGTTGCGCCACCTCATGGTAGCATGCGAAACTAATAGGTGACTAATCTTTGCCCTCTTTCGCCTCCCCTTTGGCCTCCCCCTTTACGAGATCACTGGGTAGCTACATTTCGGGTTGACCGAGTTGGACGTTAAACAAACGAAAGCAATGACTGAACGTCTTTTCGCGGTGACCGACTAGCGAATTCACTATATATGTCCTACTATGTTTAATGGTCAGCAAATATGAACCATGCATAGGTGTGTGGGCGCATGTTGGAGGTTTGGCTAAATCGGACCGGATTCTCGTCGGTCTGATCGGGGCCGCTTATTGACATCCTTGCTTAATGTTAACTAAATATGTCGTTTTTAGTACTCCACTAGACATATTAGAATATACATCTTACATAACTGAAAGTGGCATAACCAGCTGATAAAATATCACAAAGAACGTTAACAAACGTTGGACCGAGATCGACATGGACCGAGATAGACTGATATAGTTGCCTACTGAAGCAAACCTTTTGCGGTAAATTTGATGGAACTTTTTACTTACCCATCCGATACATATTAGCCGACGTGGCGGTTAAAATTACTGATTTGATTTTTTCGAAAAGTTGTAATAACGTAAAATATTCGTTTTTGTTGAGCATGATTTTCGTGTTGCTGATGCCAATTGGATACGGTTGCAAGGTTGCAATAATTATTTAACATTTATTATCATTGACATTGCTCTACCTCAGAACGTTTCAATAATGTCATTAGGGTAGGGTGCAGCAAAGAGCCCCCATCCCCCATTGAAAATGGCAACAGGTTTTCATAAACGTATTATTTGGGGGGATCTATGCTGGCACACGATTGTTGTGTAGTTGTTGTGTGCAACACCAAAGCATTAATGACAACTGGCAATACCAAAATGTCAGTCAATTAAGTATATTGTCCAGGTGCGTCTTGCCCCATAACAGTAACATTATTTCTCCATTGTATGAAATACGAATACTGAAATGAAACAAGCTATTGCTGAGTGTAAAAAAAACAATAACTTTTATTTTATCCAGACCGGCATCAAACATGCACAATTTAGTTACTCTCCGACTCGCTGTTGTGGCAGATAGAACAACGCACTCCTGGCGTGTAGTCTTTGTACAACTGAAACTGTACCCACGCCTCCAGATGTCTACAGTTCAAAAGGGCTCGCTGTATATGACACACGGCCATGTTTCATCTTCGGTGCTGGGACTGACTCGTTTTCCCTTTTGCTTCTTCGCTGCGTCTTTGGTTCCGTTCTGTGTCCTTCGTCTTGTCGCCAGTGACTTCCGCTTTACTTTCCCCTTTTCGTTTTCTTCCTCACGATCAACGAGCTCAACTTGTCTGTGATGAATTCCAGTTTATTAGGAAACAATAAGAACTCAAATGGTTGTAGTTTTTTTATGATGTGACACCTTTAGAACAAGTATTACGTAATTTGCACTCATTCATTAGGTAATGCAGTGTATTCCGAATAATCACGTCTCATCGATGCGAAATGATTGTTCGCACATATACACGTAGCTTTTATCAAAGTAAAAACAGTTTCCACTTCTTAATCACGACTTTAAATTGACCAAATCGTGTGGGGAAAGACGACCTGCGGGACACATACATTGGTATGTTCAGATAATCATACCATTGTATGTATGTACCTACTATCACCTTTATCTGAAAAAGCAAGTTATGACTCCTGACACCGACAAACTCGCCAATCATGGCCTGTTGTTATTGCGCATACACATCGCAGAGTGTAGACATGTTCAACTGCCCATATCAACAAATTATCTAAAAGTACAAACAATTATAAAGTTGTATTTCTAACGGAATTAGCTACACTTCTTATTGTGTAATTTTCGGACTCAAATATTCACATTAGGCACATTTGCGGGGCTCATGAAATAAACATGTCGTTTGCTCAATAAAGTGTGAATAGTAAACCACTGGCGTGATATTCTTGACTGTAGTTGCAGATAGTTATTAACGAGATACGCAGGCCAAAAACCTTGTTTCGCTTTACATTCCCTCAGTACATGCGCACAATCCTCCAATCGTTGGGTTAGCCTAATAATGGATTGTTTATACAATTAATACGTCAGAGTGAGCGCTCGGCCGCGGGCAATTTGTTTTTGTATTATGCATATGAACCGTGACCGCACAGCCAAGACATACGTGCCAACTTTTTCAGCACGCTTGCCTCCTCGCGGTTTGTTATATCACGTGACCTGAGCTGATGTAGAAGGTGCTACCTGTTAAATCAGCCACCACTACCGTGTGAGTGTACAAGGGAACTTGAGCAGTTTTACGGCGCCTTACAAAGGACAGACTGTAAAAGTGATTAATGGCAATGTGAGTAACATATATTAATATATAATTATAACTGTATTGTTTTCTGTTGTTTTGAACCTGTGTAAGGAGCAAATTGTCTATATATGTAACCTTCAACTTTATTTGATTACTAACATAAATCTATATGTGTACCCTGTCCTAGCCCTTTCGCTTTGGTGCGCCCCAGATGTCGGGTTTCCATTGATTCCGGAGCGACACAAGTTGTTGTATTATGTTTACTTTGGACTCCGCTTAACGGAATCACTTTGGATCAGAGCAACTTGATTTTGTTAAACGGCCGACTCACTTAAGCACCGCAAGTTAGTACAGTGAGAATAGGGAATTATTTCGTCTCAGACAATACATTCGATTCTACTTAAGCGGCTGATTCTGGTATCCGTGATTCTCTTCAGCGGAGTTATCGGATCTAACGATCAAAGTAAATTCTTATTATGGTTTTAACAAAAGCACATGCTCTTTTAATAAACCAACTGCCCATGCTAGTTAAGGATATTAATATTTTAACACCAACAAACCTGATTCACGACGGACTAAATGAATTGAGGGGTGAGAAGTAACGTTAGCGTTCTTAGCTAAGACAATGTAAATCATTGACAAGGTTGCAATTATTGCAGAGAATTTAATGTTCCTTCAATAGTATCACTATCATTTGGGGAAGGCAGTGTTAGTTGAGCCATTTTTCATTCTTTTTGATATCATGATCACAATCAAACTCCTAAGCCAAACTGGTTTATATACTCGCATAAACTATGATTATTAATATATAATATATGTAGTATGCATAGATAATTATATGTAGCTAATTTAAACAGGGTTGGTAAACTGGCTCAAATAACACTTGGTGACCGTAAGCCACAGTCTACCGTAAGTTGAGTCACAACGGGCCAATGATTTATTTTGTTTAAATTACACAGGCTTTGTACAGAAAACGTCACATCTCAGCCAACACATCTACACAATGGGTACAACACATCAATCACAAATCAACACGCTTAATTAATAAATCAACACCTTTACTTAATACAGACTTATACGCCCATCACAACTAGTGTATCTAACTGATAATATGTCACATTGTAGCTATCCGATGTCCCAATTTGCTCGGAAAGATTAATTCCAAAATGTATTTTGGAGTAAAGCAACACTCGTCTTCGTTTTTAACTACTGCTCAAATTACACTTCCCTGGGCCTTGCCTGGCACAACTAGCCCTGTTTCCACAATTAAGCTTTTTAATTAATTTCTCATTAAGAACCCTAGAGACAAGAAGGTCCAGATGAGATGAAATTGAAGTTTTTAGGATATTGAATGGATATGCAAATATTGATAGAATTTTTTTTTTCTCACTCAAGAAAGATAGTAGAACTAGAGGATATGAGGTAAAATTAGTAAATGGTTAGTGTAGATTGGATTTCAGGTAATACTCGTTCTCACAGAGGATAATAAATGAATGGAGTAAATTATCTACATATTGTGTAACTGCTAGTAGCGTGAATATGTTTTAAAACAAGGTTGACACATATTTGTGGGGGGAGTTACACATAGATGAAAATTGTTGGAATCTCGATATAAGCCAATGCATGGCTTCCTTGTCCACTTGCCATCTGGGCATTTGCCTTGGATGGCAACCTTGTTAACCTTACCATAGGAAACCTTGTGATGTTTCTGGTCGCAGGATTCTCGTCTCCCCATTGATCAGAACTTCATCATCCTGTAGAAATTGTTTGAGAGTTCCGGTTCCAATTTTTAAAGTTGCTTCAAAGTTGTATATAAAATTGCCTGATTTTAACAGAATTTGTGTAGGCGGTTTTTAAATGAATTTATGGATTTTGCCTGTACGACCACTCTGAGTGGGAAAGCATTTTTCCTTATATTTGTGTTTGCTCTTTGAGTGAACAATTTTAGTATTGATAAATCTTGTTGAACTATATTGTTTTATGTTGTTTTGAACCTGTGCGAGAAGCAGTGTCTACCTGTGACCTACAACATTATCTGATTACTAACATAATTCAATATTTGTATGCTGTCCACAGCTATCAAAGTTTCGAGATTGCCTAGCCCTTTCGCTTTGGTGCGCCCCAGATCTCGGGTTTCCAGGGATTTAGGAGCGACATAAGTTTTTTGCAATTAATTCTCGTACCTAAATCTCTTTGTCTTCGACTTCCTAACTGTGGTGAGCTAGAGACGTGGTGGCGCCACCTTGTAGGTTGTGTTATAACAAACGTAGTGTAGGCTGGTGTAACTAGAGGGCGAGGGCAGCGGAGCACATGTCATGCAATGTAGATCATGCAGAGACAATAGAGCAAATATGTTATACAAGACATGTATATTCTTTATAAGCAATTACTACATGGTGGCAAAAGAAACACGAGATATTCAATGCTCACTAGGTATTGAAGTTGGCTAGAATGGTGAAGTGTTATCACTGAAAGAACTGAGATGGCGAAATCGCGCACAACCAGTGGGTGATAATAAGTGATAGTAGCGCCACAGGCAAGTGGCTGAAGTGTCGGCCAGATTAATTTGTAACGGGTGTTGTTCTGACTCTGTACAGTGAACTACGGATAAGTTGCCTCCACCACCTGGGTTACAGCTCACATAGGATGTCTCTGACAACTGGGCTAAGTTCAGACAGAAGTTTGACATCTATTTAAATGCGACAGGTGCAGCAGGGAAAACGGAGAGTTAAGTTACTTAGACGTCCATACTGCTACACGTCATTGGGGAAGAGTCACGAGAACTTTACAACAATTTCATATGGGACATAATAAGTAGATAAAAACTGGGTTGAGATATGGGCGAATTATAAAAGGCTTATCTTTAGCCTTACAAATGCTCATTATTTGTGTAAGTATAACAGGTGACTAAGATCACATGATTGTGAACCGGTCGATGATATTGCAACATGTTGAAAAAGTTTGAAGATTTCTGCACGCCTAAGAAGAACCTGACATTTGAAATACATACATTCTTCACCTACCACCAGGAACAAGGGGAGACAATTGACCAGTTTGTTCATGAACTGAAGTCAAAAATGAGGTCATGTTTGTTGTCTCCACTGGAAAATTTCTTGATTCTTACCCAATTGGTGCGAGGGGTAGGTGACAATTCAGTGCGGGAGAAACTGTTGCGAACTGTAGATCTAGATTTGGAAAAAGCTATCCAGATCTGCAAAGCATCAGAAATAGTGAAGATGCAAGCACAAGAGCTACACCTTGCTGCTGAGGGGACGTTGGTGAATACAGGAAAGAAGTGTATGAAGCAGCCAGGTCCCAAGCAGCAGAATGCTAAGCAGCGGTATACTTCTCAGCAGGATGGCGCAGCAGGTGGTCGACAGGATGAGTACTCATGTAGAAGGTGTGGACTTGTACATGGACCTGCAATGTCCGGCATATAACAAGATGTGCATCAACTGCCAGAAACAAGGGCACTTTATCAAACTTTGCCCCCAGAGGTAGGTGAATGTCGTAGATGATGAAGATGATTAGGGAGAACTGTTTGTTGACATGAAAACTGAGAACTGATGTTGAATGGGTGTATTGTTCCCTGCAAGCTTGATACACAAGCACAGGCAAATGCTTATACTACACTAACCAAGTCCGAAATGAATATCCCGAAGGAGTTTATGGATTGGCCTCCTTGTGATCGACATCACATTTAGTTTCTAATGGGACAATCGTGTATTGGACCAAGATATATTCCTCATAGTCAAACACCCTCACATTTTGTTTAGCCCTTCAGGGGCACCCGTTTGTCCACACACGTACGTTTAACCAACGATGAGGTAACAGCGTTGGTATTCTACCTAAATTGGATTCAGCATTTATATACAAATTACCCTCAGTATGTTTACACAATGCAATATCTCAAAAAGCACTAAACTGATTTTTATGAATCTCACTGTTTATTCCATGGAAAAATAAGCTCAGTCAACCGGGTTGGGTTTAGATTAGATATAGGGTTTGGGTTAGTGAATCCTTAGTGGTTGGTTGTGCTAAATGTTTCAGTGAATAAACCTTGGGTAGGTCACGGTGAACATTTCATGAAAAAGAGTTAAGAATTTTTTAAGATATTAAACGGGTTAAACTGGTTTTACCCAGCCCGGTGGGTTAAACCGGGGTTTTACTAGTTTAACC
>SDWI01000941.1:14433-35165 GCA_009193005.1 Lamellibrachia luymesi | reverse complement strand
CGTGTGGTGTGTGTGTGTGGTGTGTGTGTTTGTCCACTAAAGGCACAACTATGCCACGATGACAAGAAATCAGTAATAAATATCCAAGCCAGAATCCCTCTGTCCAACATCCCTGGGATTTAATATGTGGGAGTTGTACTACTTGTAGCAATTGGGTAGACTTCGTCAAGTCAAGGTGTGAGTAGTCCTGGGCTGAGGTTCAGGCGGATAGTTTTTGTTTTGAGTGTAGGGGATGTGCGAAGAAGATGGAACTAGAGGCGTAGTTGGAACAGCTGTGGCTGCTCGTTGTGACAATGGTTGGAAGGGAAGAGAAGAAGGGTTGTGCCAGTGGTTGCGGTGGGGGAAACAGTGGATGGTAAAATGGGGAAGGCAATGAGACAAATACTAGGGCGAGCTCACCTCAGCCTGGGAGGAGGTAAGGTGATAGGAAGTAAGGTGATAGGTCATAAAGAGGAGTGTAGGGGTTATGTCCGTAGGGGTTTTGTCTGTGAGGGGTTATGTCCGTAGCCCCGTAAAGAGACAGGACGTAAGGAGAAAGGAGTGACTAACGGGATAGAAGGCGAAGGGAGGGAAGGCGACGGGAATGAGGGAGATGCGACGGAAAGCAATGGGAGTGAGGGAGACAGGAGGGAAAGGCGACATGTTGATGGGCGAGAGGGACATGGACAACAGGCTGACAGGTGACACGACTGCAGGACGGAAAGCGACAGAAGAGATCCAACGCAAGAGCTATTCTGAGGTAGTGATAGAGGGGCGAGGAGGAGGGTGAGGGTGTTCGTGGAGGACTGGGTAGTTAGGAAGACTTACATAGTGGTAAATAAGGGGGACGACATGGTGGTTTGCTTGCCTGGGGCAAAAATAAAGGCTGTAACAGAGAGGGTGGAAAAAAATCTTGGGTCCGAGCAAGGGAGGATCTGTTTTAGTACATGTATGGACTGCTTGATGCAGTAGTGGCTTGATTTTGGTGTATTACACATATCTGTTTACCACATATCTTATACATAAACTTGTTATAGACCTATATTTTTGTTAACAGAGGCAGTATTTTGAGGTAGCTATTTCCGGACTCAAATTCAGCGAGTGATAAAGGGGTTGTTTACAGTTCGTGAATTAAATTGGTGTATCAGATTCAAACTATCATTTACGTTGTTGAATAGATATGAGATAAAGTGATAAATTACATACATAAGGTAGTATCTGACATAACTGCAGTTAATGTTTTCGGTAAAAAGGAACTAACAGCAGGATTTTAGCGTAAGTTGGTATACACTGAGTCATTGTTTTATTTACACAGTGTTCTGCGTATTCGCTAGGTGGCAGGCATTTTTAGGCTTATGCAAGCTTAGTAGATAGAACGTAGATAGCAAGTATATTATTGTCAAAAGTAAATGAAAGCCTAAATAATCTAGCCTAAAGTTCCTTTGAACACAGAAAACAGCTTTATTCAAGGCTAACATAGCAATCTAACTAAAACTAAATTCTGTGAATGCGCCATGCACACAGCAGGTAAAGGCCACCAGGCATTTAATATGTAGCAGTTGTAGCAACTAGGTAGACTTCGTCAAGTCCGGGTGTGAGAAGTCCAGGGCTGAGGTTCAGGCAGATAGTTTTAGGTTTGAGTGTAGGGGATGTGCGAAGATGAAGGAACAAGATGTGGAGATTGAACATCTGAGGCAGCTTGTTGTGGCAATGTTGGGAAGGAAGAGGTGGGTTGTGCCAGTGGTTCCGGTGGGGGGAGAGTGGATGATAAAGTAGGGGAAGACGATGAGACAGATGCTAGGGCGAGCTCAACTCAACCTGAGAGGAGGTAAGGTGACAGGTTGTAAGGAGACTTGACGTAAGGAGATGGGACGAAAGGAGGCAGGAGAGAAGGCACCAGGAGGGAAGGAGATGGGAGGGAAGACAAAAGGAACAGAGGCATCAGGAGTGAAAGCGACATGAGCACAAGATAGCCAGGAGATGGGAGGGAAAGGTGACAGGTTGATGGGTGAGAGGCAGATGGATAAAAGGCTGCCAGGTGACATTACTGTAAGACAGAATGCGACAGAAGGGATCCAATGCAAGAGTTACTCCGAGGTAGTGGTAGAGGGGGTGAGGAGGAGGGCGAGGGTGTTTGTGGGGGACTCAATAGTTAGGAAGACTGACATAGCACTGAATAAGGGGGGTGACGTGGTGGTTTGCTTGCCTGGGGCGAAAATAGAGGCTGTATCAGAGAGGGTGGAACAATTATGGGTCCGGGCAAGAGAGGATATGTTTTAGTAAACGTAGGGACTAATAAGGGAAGGTTCAACTGCCATAGTTAGGAACTACAGGCAGTTAGAACACTAAAGCAGATGCTGGTTGAGCAGATAATTCTGTCGGGGATTTTACCAGTAATGGGAAGGAGGGGTCAGGGATATCGAAATTGCCGGAGGATGGCAATTAACATGCTAGTCCAGCAGCTATGTAAGGAAGAGGAAGTTGGATTTGTGGACTTGTGGGGAAGTTTTGTTGGGAGGACATATACGTACGAGGACTGATACGTACAAGGGATGGGCTTCATCTAAGTGGAAAGGGGGCAGCAGTGTTTGCGGACGAACTTTCAGCAGCAGTAGACAGAGATTACTCAGAGATGCCTCAAACAGAACTAGAGGCCACTAGTACACACAAACCAGGAACAAAATGTCCGGAAAATGTTACTGAAGCTGGTTATAAATGCGTGTTTAAATGCAAGGTGCATAGTAAATAAGAAAAATTAATTAAACATTATGGTAGAAGATAATCACATAATTGGTATAACTGAATCAAGGGCGAACAAAGACATTTCAGATGCTGAATTAAGACTGACAGGATACGTAATGTTTAGGAGAGATCAAATAGGAAGAAGGGGAGGGGGAGTTATTTTATAAATTAAAGAATATATTCAGGCTTATGAAAAAAACTAGAAAGGGAAGTAGATTGCGATGAAGTTGTTTGGTGCAATATAGTTTCTGGAAATTCAACATTAACTGTTGGATTAGTTTACCACAAAAATACAAAATGCTATAAAGGAAGTGAGTAAAGGGGAATATATCATACCATGAGATTTTAACCTCATACAGTGGAAATCTCTAGAGAGTACAGGGGGTGAGTACCAACAGTATCTATTTTTAATTAGCTTCCTTACTCAGCATGGTTAGGTTAATTACAAACCATATGGTGGACTTCCTTGTTAGGCATAAAGTATTAAATTCATCTCCAAATGGATTCCTAAAACTAGTAAAAGCAAGGTCATGTTTAACAAATGTTTTTTTTATTGAAGAAATTACTAAGTGGCTAGACGAGGGATCACCAGTAGATATTCAGAAAGCTTTTGACAAAGTGCCACATCAAAGATTACTACTTAAATTAAAAGCCCATGGTATCGGGGATGGCATAATCGACTGGATAGAACAATGGCTGACTGACAGAAGACAGCATGTTGTAGTAGATGGAGAGGTTTCAAACTGGAAATAAGTTTTGAGTGGGGTATCACAAGGATCAGTATTAGGATCTTTATTATTCTTAATATAAATATCAATGACTTGGATAATAATATAACAAGCAATGTACTGAAATTTGCGGATGACACAAAAGTGTTTAGAAAGGTTAACAATGATGGTGATAAAAAACAGTTACAAAACGATCTAGACAAATAATATTAGTTAAATGGTCTGAAAAATGGCAGATGTTATTAAATTTGGGGAAATGTAAATGCCTACACACAGGACAGAACTTGGATGTAAAATATAATATGGTATATACTGCTCTAGGTACCACTGTAAAAGAAAAGGACTTAGGAATAACAGTAAGTGCTGATATGAAAGTTTCAGAGCAATGTGGTATTACAGCTTCAAAGCCATCTGGGCCTTTGCCTTCCATGGCAATCTTGTTAAATCTGGTTTGCCTGCATCACTTAATATGTCACGCATAGCCTAGGTTACCTGATTTTCTTAGAACTGCATATGCGCTTATCAGTCGCGCTGGTTAACATGTCAGCCCCTAGTCAACTGGAGAAATGACCGAAATCTCTCAATTTTAGAACACATTCTGTGTCATATTCTTAATTTCAGTTGCACATTGTTAATTTGTATTATCTCTTTTAGCTGTATATCCCACAAATCATGACTTGTTTTGCTTTAAGCGCATGCAGCTGCACCTCTAGGTTTTTAAATGATAATGGCCAGCCAGGCCTCGACATTAACACTGGTCCGCTGGTCCGGCGCCCTTTTTGGGGCTTTCGAGCCGCAAGTTTCCACATTTTACTGGCCCGGTGGGCCAACATAGTTTCAGGTTGTTTTTATCCAATTAGTCACAGCCACAGGTCATCATTTCAATCGCTTGTCCTTGCCCCCCAGCGCTACAATTAAACGCAATCTTCATCTCATCTGATTTTGTGTTGTCGCTTCGTATAGTTGCCATCTTGTTTTGATATGTACAAGTCTCACAAAAAAGTCAGCATGACGTCGCTACTAGTGACGACGTGCGGACTTTTTGTGAATTGCGGACACCTATATTTTACAAGGGTTGCCCCATGTTACCAGTATAATATCGGTATATCGCAGCATTTTCTTCTGTGCGATTACGTATCAGCTATCGCGATAGGCCTTCGATGTACCAAATTCATATAAATCGACTGATTCATGGACTGTCCGCTAGGTGTCATGACAGTGCCTAACATACATTCCAGGACCCGCTAGGGCGCAGATAGCTAATTTTACCATAACTTTGTACTTCAGTCGAAAATTTATATTCGAAAGAAATAAGTCAATTGTAACAGTCGTAGTTATATACAGTGTCAAGTCCGGTTCGCCAGTCGTATTTTTTAGTATANCCAGTCGTATTTTTGAGTGTAACTAGCTGTAACTCAATATGGACGCAGCGGCATCACCCGTCATTCTCAAAACACGGCCTGCTGCGACTTCGACAGGGCATATAATTCTCAAACGATTCCCGCAGCAACATTGTCTGCCATCTGGAATACTGACTAAAAGGATGAAAGTAAATCACCAACGGCAAAATAAATAACGGCCAAACTCGCATCCTTCAACTTGTAATGCGATGTATTGCAAAAAATTGTTTTTTTTAATCAGTAAAACAAATTTCTCGGGCCAGTAACTTTTTTGGGGGGCCAGTAACTTTTAACATCTACTGGCCTGACGGGCCACTGGGTACAAAAGCTTAATGTCAAGGCCAGCCAGGTGTTCACAAACATGAGACCTTAGAAGGGTTGCGGACAGTACTGCTCGACGATAAATTGCAACAATGGACGAGAAAAATGCATACCAGATTCATATAAATTATGGTGACTTAATTGTCGGAAGATGATTACTGACTCTCCTTACTATTAGAAATCTGTGAATTTTTAAAGAGTGTCATGGATTTATTATGAACTGTATCCGTGAAATATTTTTCAGGTTATATTTAATGTTGATAACCTGGTAATGTGTTACATAATTACGCTAATAATTAAGGCTCTTTAAACGAGGCATCCAAGCAATCTTGATTACCTTTCTTGAAATTGATTGTATTGTTTTTACAGTAATTGTGACTATGGTGTGGTGTGCATGTGCTGTAGTGTAGTCAGTAGTTTGTAGTGTATGTACACGGGTCTGTGTGACGTGTCTAGTGCTGTAGTGTAGTTTGTAGTGTATGTACACGGGTCTGTGACACATCTAGTGCTGTAGTGTAGTCGGTAGTTTGTAGTGCATGTACACGGGTCCGTGTGACGTGTCTAGTGCTGTAGTGTAGTCAGTAGTTTGTAGTGTATGTACACGGGTCTGTGTGACGCGTCTAGTGCTGTAGTGTAGTCAGTAGTTTGTAGTGTATGTACACGGGTCTGTGTGACACGTCTAGTGCTGTAGTGTAGTCAGTAGTTTGTAGTGTATGTACACGGGTCTGTGTGACACGTCTAGTGTTGTAGTGTAGTCAGTAGTTTGTAGTGTATGTACACGGGTCTGTGTGATGCATCTAGTGCTGTAGTGTAGTCAGTAGTTTGTAGTGTATGTACACGGGTCTGTGTGACGTGTCTAGTGCTGTAGTGTAATTTGTAGTGTATGTACACGGGTCTGTGTGATGCATCTAGTGCTGTAGTGTAGTCAGTAGTTTGTAGTGTATGTACATGGGTCTGTGTGATGCATCTAGTGCTGTAGTGTAGTCAGTAGTTTGTAGTGTATGTACACGGGTCTGTGTGATGTGTCTAGTGCTGTAGTGTAGTGAGTAGTTTGTAGTATATGTACACGGGTCTGTGTGATGCGTCTAGTGTTGTAGTGTAGTGAGTAGTTTGTAGTGTATGTAGACGGGTCTATGGGTCTGTGTGACGTGTCTAGTGCTGTAGTGTAGTGAGTAGTTTGTAGTGTATGTACACGGGTCTGTGTGATGCATCTAGTGCTGTAGTGTAGTGAGTAGTTTGTAATGCATGCATTTCACATTCTCGCTTTCAGCTGCAGCCACGAGCTAGCTCCCTTTTTTGGAGGTACATAGCCTTTCTATAGATAAGACCCTAACTTAACAAGGCTAATCCATTAGGGATCCGGGAGCAGGCTGGATTCCCACAGGTATGGTGTGAATGATCCTCCTGTGCGTGGACATGTCCTGACGCTCACTAGTCCAATACCCAAATATGGGCAAATAGTAATTTTGGGATGTCCTAGTCGTATGTAGCTATGATTTTCTGGGGTCATAACAACCATGTACTTGTACGTCTGAAATAGATGGTTATTATTATAATATTACTAAAAAAAAAAATTTTCAAGCAATGCCGCATTAAAGTGGTTATACAATATTATGACATGTACATTCCATTGTGTAACACAACTGTTCTGGCTATAATTGTCATTCGTTTTTTTTATATGTTATCAACCTTAGCCTTACATTTGAGTAACAATGGTAATTACAAAAATTACACAGTCAGTGTTTAGGTGTTTCATATGGACTTACATATATACAAACGAACCACTACATCTAATACCCATTGTTGATATTATATTTTGTAGCACCACAACAGGATTATGTGACACACCACTGTGAAAGAGACTGTAATAAAGAAAGCAGACCCAGGACCTACTGACCTACTACACAGTACATGATGGCAATGTCAACCCTTAAGGACCGATTCAGTGACCCTGAGTATGTTAATTGGGTAAAACTTAGCCAGGCGCTGCTATGCGTCCGTGACGGGCTGGCACCCTTCTGTGAAGGTGTGATTCGTGAAATCCACGATTCGCTCAAGTTGAACATTGATCCAGAGCTTCAGGAGAAAACATGCACCGTTGGAAGTCATAAAGTTGTCAAGCGTCGCAAGACTCCCAACAAGGAGCAGCAGTGGTTCAGCGGCTGTTCTAGCAATATTTGTAATGCATGGTTGGGCGTAATCGTTGAATCCTTCCCTACAGAATGGTATACCTGGAATAACTGCAATGTAAGCAAGTTGCCTACTGAATCTTGGCAACTTGCCAAGCTTTTCATGGATTTCGGACAAGATCCATCAAATGCAGCTGCAGCCAAAACTGACCCATTGGGTCTGCTGCAGTTAGTCATAAATTGCAAGAAGTTTCATCATTCTCGTTTGGAGAAGCATCTCGCGGAAAAGGTAAGGTTCAGAAGTCATGTTTTGCAATAGTACATGTTATTTTAAACGATTCGAAGTTAAAGCTGGTGTTGATTCAACGTATCTTGATTCGATTACAGTATTTTCAGGGAATGCAAACACTAGCTGTAGCCCATACATGCATATACGTGTATGCCAATTACCAATCTTAACAAAGGTTTATAAACGCGTGGCAAATTGTAAGAAGTGAGTGACGTGATGTTTTGGTTATGTAGCATGACACTATGTTCAGGTTATTATAATTATTAGGTTATATAATGTGGTATCCAATCATTAGGACCACTCAAACCACTTTACACTTCATCTTCTGGCAGAGTAGTTCATTAAAACACCAACTCGACTTCCCTGGGAAGTTAAATAACCACACCGAAATTACTGTGTGTAGGTTGCTCGTTCACATACATAATTTTATATATATATATATATATATATGTATGTAATTATATTCCTTTGTGTTCAGGTTAGATGGATAAGAAACAAGTTATTCCACTCAAAAGACTTCAAGGTGGAAGATGATGACCTGAAAGAACACATGGCAGACATGGTGAAACTGCTTCAAAGTAGAGAACTGGCCAGCGACAATTCAGCCAAAGAGGCAGTCAAATGCCTCCTAAAGGTAATCTATCTACATTTTTACAAACAGTTATGTGTATTCGCATGAATACATTATAAGAAGTAAATATGGGCATTGTGCTCTATATTTTTACCTACATTATGAATGTACTGGAACATGCAAACATATCTTTGCTACAGGGTGATTTCATGGGAAAGTTGAAAAGTTGTCTCACCTGGGTCAAAAAGATCAAATGCATTTATGCCGTGGAAATGTCTGTGAATTTAAAGTACATATATACAGACACTGGGAACTTAATGGATTGAAGCTTAAACACTTGAGGTTTTTTTATTATGTGGGATTCTACCTGTACATGCCCATGAAAGTTGAAATAAGGTGAGCAACCTTTTTGTTAATTTTACATTATACAGATGCCTTCAAATGCTTTCAGATGATACTACTACTTCCTCTTGTATTCATATACATGGGCTTCATTGGTAGCTCAGCGAGGTGAATTTATTTGATCAATGCTGTTGTTTTCAAACACATTTCTAAGTCAGAAATACATTAGTGTCATCTGCAAATTTCAGTAGTTTGTTACATATGTCATCTTCCAAATCATTTACATATATTAAAAATAGTATAGGTCCTAATACTGATCCCTGTGGTATCCCACTCAAAACAGATGTCCAGTTTGAAATCTCACCATCTACTATTACTCTCTGTCTTCTGTGTGTAAGCCACTTTTCTATCCAGTTGACTACATCATTACCTATACCATGGGCTTTTAGTTTAAGTAACAATCTTAGATGTGGCACTTTATCGAAAGCTTTCTGAAATTCTAAGTAGACAACATCCACTGGTGACCCGTCATCTACCCACTTTGTAATTTCTTCCAGAGATTGATTAGACTTGACGTCACTTTTAGGATGTGGTCTTAAATTAGCGACATCTTCTAGTGAAAAGTTAAGCAGTTTTGCAAGTGGTGTACTAATTTGCTCTACAATTGCCTTAAGCAGTTTTGATGGTATCCCATCAACTCCAGGTGATTTATTATCTTTCATCGTCTTAATTTTCTTTGCTATCATTTCAGGAGTTACAAATAACTTCCCTAAATGATCTGATTTATCGCCTTAAATTTAGTAACTGGAACTGGAAATGAGTTGATATCTTCTATGGTTAAAAACTGACCTGAAATACTCATTCAAGGCCTCTGCCATTTGAATGTATATTATTTGAACTGTATGGTTATTAATGTTTAAGAACTGACAGACATTTAACTATGTTTAACCTGTTTTTTTTACGTCATTTGTGGAACATAATAAGAAATAGAGGCAATAAAACAGCCCAGAGCAACATCTTACATGGGGAAAACAATTCTGGTGAATTAGTGCACATCTGGTGAAATAGTGCACACATTTGTCAACAATAAAATAGTGTTTTTATGTTGACAAACTTTCAATTGTGATGCGCTACATGTGTGACAGAACAGTCAGGAATTATTGTGCATGCATACTGTGCTTTTGTGAAAATGTTGATAATTAATGTTGAATCATTGTTGAAGGGCCTATTTTTTTTTATTACTTGCATTGTAATCCATACTGTGAAAAATACGTTAAATTTATATGTGACACTGTGTATATTCGACATACGTCATATAACTATTAAATATTTACTTGTGTTCTTTCAAATGAAAGTAAAAAAAATATTATGTATGATAGGCAAAGTTACAAATACAACAACGTGCTATAGGTTAATGTTACAGCATTACATGTTTAAAAATAATATGACGAAAAATGTCGAACGATGAGCGTTTCCTGAGCAATTTTGGAGGTTTATGAGCAAATTCTCTCAATCATGTGTTAAACAATGACAACAGTGATTCCTTGGACGGAGAACCCACGACATTCAAACACTCTTCATATATTGATGATGACGAATTAATTGATCAACTCAAAACGAAGCCTTAATAGTCAAAGACTCAATGCAAAAATTTACGATATAAAAATACTTGTGGAAAAGTTAAAATATAATCACTGTTTCTTTGGTGCTATATGTCTCCAGGAAACATGGTTGTCCGATAATTCTGATACAACTTGATTTCACAAGGTAATCTGTACGATGCACGGAGGTCTTGCTATATACCTAAGTGACAAATATAACTATAAATTATTATCTCTGTATAAATACTCTGAAATATGGGAAAGTCAATTTATTGAAGTATCTGGAAACAAATCGCAGAAAAAAGTAGTACTTGGAAATGTTTACAGACCACCCAGAGATATAAACGAAAATTACCGCTCTTTTATAGATGAATTCACCAGGGTTGTCTGATTTAAATCATTTGATTTAAATAATTGATTTAAATCATTATTTAAATCACTCAAAAAAATCATTGATTTATGATTTTTTTTACTTCCAATTTTTGTAATCGCTGATTTATGTGTAGCTGTATTGTTACCAGATAGCCTGATAGTCTAATATTTTATGACATTGTGTATGTTTGAGCTATTCCCTTTCTGAATGCAGCGAAGCCACACAAACTTGTCTTCCAGAGGAAGTATCTTTTCATGTCAGAAGCCCTGAGTAGAAGTCCACTTAGAGCTTGTGCTAGTTGATACAATTCAGTATGTTGACTCAAGTGAGATAGTCTGGGCTACAATTGTTTAATGCTGTACCAGTTTGCTGTCTGGTTGGAGTACACAGAGCCCTGGTCAGGTGCTAATCCACCCTCTCAGCAAACAATAATTAGCACTGCTACAGCCACAGACACACAGCATGCTTTCCTTTCCAAGACAGATTATGCAACTACATGGGTTGAGGCCTAATGTCTTTATGTAAGCAAAAATCTTGTACCCTCTGTTAAGACAAATACCAAATCGATTTGAATAGAACAGGTTTGAAAGAGTTTATAAATATAAACATATATATAAATGTCTATATACCAGATTAAAAATAAATAATCAAATAAATAAAAAAATTAAATAAAAAAAAATCTTATTTTTTAATTTATTTTTTTAAATCAAATTCATATGATTTAAACTCTGTTATCAATTTCAAAAGGGCTATTGTTTCATCCAACATAATTCAGAAATTAAACAGTGATCGAATATCCGATCGAAATGACAATTATAACACTAGATAATGTTATCCAACGGTGTAAAGATGAATACTTACCTACAGGAATTAAAAAATATAACAAACATAGACATAAAAAATCAAACTGGACGTGCTATAGTGAGATCGATCTCTATTAGAGATCAAATGTACAAACCACTTAAACAAATGCCAATTGAATCAATACTGTACGATGGTCTTAAAACCAACCTACACAACTACAACAATATACTTAAGAAAAGCATTAATCTTGCGAAGAAAACATTTTATCAATCCAGTTTTGAAAAATATAGAAATAACATAAAGAAAACATGGACAACAATCAAAGAGATTATTGACAAAACCAGTCAGCGAAAACAATTACCCGAATCTTTTAATATTGATGGACTTACGGCAACTGACAAACATGTTATTGCAAACAAATTTAACGACTTCTTCACTAGCATTGGTTTGAAATTAGCAAATTAAATAAAAAATGTAAACACTACCTACAACAACTACCTAAAAAATCCAAGTATGCATGTCTTTCAATTTAAACCAGTTGACGAAGAAACTGTTTTAAAACAATTGATATGCTACAGCGTAAACTAAGTTGCAGTATTGATGATATTTCAGTTAAGCTTTTGAAAACAATAAAGGCGGAAATATACAAACCAATTACTTTAATAATTAATCAAATGTTAGCGACTGGCATATTTCCAGACAAATTGAAACTTGCAAAATTTATACCACTTCATAAAAAAGACGACAATACCATTCTCAACAATTACAGACCCATATCAATCTTACCTGCCATCTCAAAAATGTTTGAATGCGTTATCTTTAATCAACTTCATGACCACTTTCATTCTAATCAGCTATATTATTGCAACCATTATGGCTTCAGGAAACAGCACTCCACTGAACTTGCTGGTCTTGAACTAATTGACAGGACACTGCAGAGCCTGGATAAAGGAGAATCCCCAATAAACACTTACCTTGACTTATCCAAAGCTTTCGATACACTTCATCATGAAATCCTGTTATATAAATTAAAATACTATGGTCTAAATGCAACAGCTTTGCAATTATTAAAAAGTTATTTATCTAAATGTACACAGTATGTGGAATATGACAACATCAAATCTGATATAGGTTATGTCACTACCGGAGTCCCACAGGGGTAAATCCTAGAGCCCCTCTTATTTATTATTTATATAAATGACATTGTATTTGCGAGCACTGTTTTCAAATCAATAATATATGCAGATGACACAACACTGTATAGTACATTAAATAGTCTTCAAGATTCAAACAAGCAACAAAATCTTAATGAAATAATAAACTATGAATTGTCCAAGATAAGCACATGGTTAAAGGCGAATAAGTTATCGTTAAATGTAAATAAATGAAAGTTCATGGTCTTCTGTACACCGCAGAAAAAAGATACAACTGCCAACTTTGCATATTGATGGATCAGAATTGGAATGCGTAGAAGAGTTCAACTTTCTTGGCATCACAATTGATAAATACTTAAATTGGAAGAGCCACATAAATAAATTAGCAAATAAGTTATCAAAATCTATCGGTATAATGAATAAGTTGAAAAACATACTACCGCAAAATATAATGTTAGCTATATACAATTCTCTTATTTTTGGTCACACATAAATTATGCTATATTAGCTTGGGGTTACCAGTTTGACCGGATTTACAAAATTAAAAAAGCTATAAGAGCAATCACTCGAAGTGAACCTATTTTTTTAAGAACTAGATTTGTGAAAAATAGAAGACATTTACAAAATACAGCATTTGAAATTTTTCTATAAGTATGTAAACAACAACTTGCCAGAGTATTTTCAGGCCATGTCCTTTATCTATCATTCTGAAATTCATAGCCACCATAGAAGGCACAGAAACAATTTTGTAATTTCAAGAACTAATTATGAATATACAAAGAGATGCATTCAAATAAATTTTGTGTGTATCCTAAATGACACTCCGAATATAATTAAAGATAAATGTCGCACACATAGTCTGCATGGGTTCTTCATTTATGCAAAACAACACTATTTAAACAGATACGAAACATATTGCCATATTCCAAATTGTTATGTATGCAAATTACAAAACCAAGATTAAACTTTTCCAAAAGTGTGACCCTCCAAAATGCATAAAAAATCATGAAACTACATCAAAAATACCTAGCATTATGTTTTTCAGTGTCATACTATTTCTATGATTTTTTTTAGTATACATATATGTATAGGCATATTTTTTCACTTGACAAGTGTTGCATGGCTGCTGCGCCACATCTGTATTATCATTATATTATCTTTTTTTCTTACATTCTGTTTTCGCAGGTGAGCTAATTGGCTAAATTTTAATATGTTCTACATTAAACGTAAGGTGGCTCTCACGCTAGCGACATATGCTATGTCTTGGTAAGAGTCTCCATTGACTATATTATTCTTATATCATTCTATATGTGTATGTATGGATTTTGTTTTGTTTGATATCAGTCAAAAATTATTCTCTCTCTCATTCTCTCTCTCACGTTGTATTTTTTGGGCTTGCATTTTTTCCTCTCCTGTCGTGCAGTCGCATTTCTTGCAATCACATTTCCTGCAGTTGCCTCTCTGCAGTCACATTTCCTGCAGTCTTTCATTGCAGGCTTGGGCGGGGTGTGAGTTATGGTTTGGCTGGCTGGACAGCACGTCGGTCTACTTTACCCATACACTATAACATCTTGACTCAACATAATACCCAAATTTGAAATAAAGCAAGATTAACACATAACCAGAGAATCTGGAAAAATTCCCATAACCGGATTTTAGTCTCTCTCTATCTAGATATTACGACAACGGGGGGGGGATACCAATATAAAGAAGAACTAACAAATAAATGTTCACCATATTATCCAACCTTAATCTTTATTATAACAATCAATATTAAACCCTGACAGTCTACCAGTTCCAGCCAAGCTTACCACACCTATCAGCAGCTCACCAGCGTACCCAGCCATTGGCTGAGGGGAAACCCTCCTCAGCCTACACCACTGCCTGCCTGCAACTTCACTATCTTTCTCCCTGTCTACAACACTATATAATATCCAAGCCTGGCTCACCAAACACTCACTAGCCAATCATTATCTCTCACTTTCCTGCCTTCTAGTTTGAACAGACTAACTAACACCGCATGTTTCTCATAAGGCAACAGTCCCTGGATAATCAAGGATGGTCCTGGCATGTTGTGGGAATGACTCCGAAGGCCTTCACATACTGTGAATTGGTTGATGGTTTTTGTGAGGTCTAACTAACATTTTGAATTATTTGAGGATTCCATGTGGTATCAAGGTAAACGTGTTTAGCAATTTGAGGTACCTGCATTTAAAGAGTCTTGAGGTTAGTCTTTAGATGACCATAGTGCCTAAAGAGAATAGTCCACTGTTTTTGTGATATGGCGATATATCTTTAGTGTGTGTCTGGGCTAGGTTGTAACACAGTAAAATGGGTATTTTGAAACAGCGTTACAATAATGTCACCACTCGTCAATAATGATATTGCCACTGGAGGACTTTGTACTAAATCACACACAACAACAAGGAACTAAGATATTTGCAAACAGCTTCATTTCCCTTGTGTCACCTTGCTGGTTGACGATCACTGTGTCCTCACCAATGTTTTGTGAATTCCCAGTTTACTTGTAAATGAGATATGGGCAATCACTGAACCAATCAAAATATATCTTTCCAATTTAGCATAATTTCATTTTCCATTCACTTAATACCATATCCTGCAAGTGACAAAATGGTACAATNTTCTACACTTCTCGTGTTAACTCATGTGCTGCTTACATGTGTGCTAAACACGCCCTATATATCATAATCATGCATCTATTGGTTAATCTTTGTAACTGTACCCATATGTATAGTACTTGCTCTGTTTCAGTACTTGCGGACTGGTTTTGGCACCCAAAATTTACCATGTCTCCCCAATTGAATTACTTGTGCCATTATTAACAACAAGCGCAAACAATACTTTGTTTTGTCTCTAATCTAAAATAGTTCTGAAGACTATGTTCCTGTTTTGCTATGGATGATATGATCAAGTGTATCAATTCATTTTGTTAAATAAACTATGTCCGTTTGCAGATTGAGCATGTTGCCTTGATCATCAAAGATGAAGTCAAACTATGGAGAGAGATCATTGACAAATGTAAAGATAACAAAGGGGTAGGTAACTATTGGTCAACCGTCAGTGGCACTAAACTGCAGGGTCGCCCACATTAGTCAACTTTATTACGTTTGGATTTATGTTCCAGAAATGTACAGTGTCATCCCATGTCAAATAATCATGGTGGTGTACATGTTTTCAATGCTGATTTTTCTTCGAACAAATATCATGTACACGAACTTTTAATATTATTAAATACAATTTAGCCATATAACACACATATTTTGTGACATATGACAGGTATATTGTAAATGGTCGGTATTGATAGTGCCTGCAATATTAATAGTAATACATGACTACGATTGTGCAAATAGGTTAAATAAACTATTTCTGATTCTGTAATAAAGAGACTCTCAGGTTGCTGTGAAAACCAGCACAGTCCCGGTGGAGGAAACATATCACGTGACGCGCAAGATATGGATATCCGAACAAACTATAATGTGTATAACCAACTATACATGAGTAAATTATTTTATTACCTTTATTATTTACTCCTTCAGGCTATCTTGACATTTGTCACATCTTATAAGGACCTGGGAGAATCACTTCGTCCAGAGATTGAGCAACTGAAACGGAAAGTGAAAGAAATAAATGGTACGGCATGTATAATTTAGCCATTAACTTAATGAAATGCAGAACTCTGTCCAGTGTTAGAAGCCACATCCTGTGTTTCCTGGCGAGTTAGAGCAACACATGCTCCTCAGAAGGCAGCAAGAACAAACACGTTAAATGTGTTTTGTAACGTCCTTGCTTTGATAATGTTTGCTTGCTGTATTGACAAACAGTTTCATTTCAGAAGATTTGTTAATCGCCACCTGTGTGTCTATGGAGATGATTGTTAATGGAATAAGGTGGCATCAGTTCTGAGATAGATCTAAGCACTATTGTGAAATTGCTTTGGGTACATTTGTTACACGGAAAAAATATTTCAGACGAACTTGCTGGCCAAGGGAAGAAGATATTTCAAATGTCGATGCAGATGACGGAAAATACGAAACTTGGGAGTTCAAATGAAATAAAGATTAATCAGCTGACCGATAAGCTTGATCAGCTGATCAACTCGAAACAGCAAGAAAGACCCATTCCTGAAACGCAAATGAATTTAGATCAAACAACTCGGTCGAGAGAATCAGTTCAGGGGAGTACCGACACATTGCAAGGTGAGATCTTTACAAGTATCGTCACACTAGTATTATGACAGAAGATACGGTGAGAAATAATTAAAATTTCAAATTATGTATGTGTAAACAAAGCAATGTGGCATCATCGAATAGCTGGGAAATTCCTTCCGGATTTCTATGAACTATCTGCCTGCCAGCCATGATGTGACGGACAATTTCCGTCACACACCCACGGCTCACTATTCTCAGTTAGCTTGAGTCACGGTGCGAAACAATGAGAAGTTAGCCATTATTCAGTAAAAATTCACTCGGCGCGCAGAGGTTTGTTGTGTTGTGAATATCTAAATTCACGTTAATATATTACATACACATTTTATGTAATTATTATATCAGTTATTATCAGTTGCATATTTTATAGTTAGCAAAATATATAGTTTTGATATTATTAAGAAGTTGATCATGATGTTTATGGGTCAATGTCATCTTCACCTGGGCTCGTCCTTGGAAAATATAACTTAGCTGTGAGCTAAATGTCAATCGAAAGGACCAAGATTTGAGTCCACTTATTGCCGGTTTTGAAACAATTTTGTTCACCCCGCATTGTTCCAGTTCATTCAGTTGTATAAATGAATACCTGACAATATATAGTGGTTGGAATCCAGCTTTTGCGTAGCAATTGCAGCGTGACTGGATAGTTCAATACGTGTTGAAATGGTACTATTTTCGGGAGGTATCCCATCAAATATGGAGGATTGGAACCTCTGTATACAGCTTTTGATTTAACAAATGAAATAAATGTTGGCATGCATGGTAGTCAGCTTATCCAATCAGTAACTCATGCATATTTATGGTTCTTCAGATCAGCAGAGAGACACTCCTACTTCTGTGACAAGTTGTGTTGAGGTATGAACGAAGACATTGCCAAATGAGAAGAGAATGGGAATGGAATCCATACTATTTTACAATGGACTGAATGCAAAACCAATATGTTGCAAAACCCGGGGTATTTATTGTGTTACTAAATACTGTTGTGGCCACATCGGGTGATGAAAACATCATGACGTACTTGGTATTGTGGAAATCAGTGCGCAACACATCATATTGATATTTCCGGGAGTTTCGCAGGGGTTATCAGTATGTCTTTGTCAAACAAATAGATAGAATTCTATAAAAATGCCATAGAAATCTACAGAAATCTATATAATTATACAGAATATAGTAATTTTTAAAATTATAGAATAGTATAGATTATATATATATATATATATATACTTACTTACTTTTTTGTCAAACAGTACCCAGGCGAAGGAAACGCTGACCAAGAGGAAGAGGACAACCAACACTTTCATATGTAATCACAAATTATGTACCATCTGTCCTTCATGTATCAATTCATTGTACAATATAATATTGCATGTACAACTATCTTCAAAACATTGTTCATACAAAAATAGTGTTTAAAGGAAAAACGTAGTTTAATATGTATTGTCAACACTATACTATCATTTGATGCACTGTCACGTAAAAAGTCCATATTTAATCATGAAGTATGTTCATGACAACATAACAACGAAGAGATTCATTACTAAAATGATTAGATTTGTCCCAGGTATGATGTTGTCACCATCGAGGAAGACAAGGACATGGTGAAACAACTGCAAGAAGATTGCGGGGTCTGGGAACCAAGTATGACTTCAGTAGGTTAATCATGTTTACAATATTATCACTTACTTGATGTATCATTTCTTTCATTTATGTGTCTAAACTGAAAAATAATAAATGTCACTGAAAAAATAATAAACATATACTGGGAAATAATCATAATAATCATCTCGTTGATTATATTCCAGGTTCTCGGATTGACCGGAATCGTAAACAAAGTCAACGACGATGGAAATGTGTTTGTGGAATGCAGCAGTGGTACGAAGTGAGTGCGCAATTTTGTAGATTTTAATTTATTCACTGGATTTGCTTTAAGCATATAAGTAATCATTTCATCACACCTACTGTAAAAACTAGTTTTAAAATATCGCTCCGCTGTAGCTGTCTTTCAAACTAGTTACTACTAGCACTATTCATTCGGTATTTCATTATGTTTTTAGATATTGATACAAGATATAACATTCTTTTAAATTAGTATATTAGTATTTAAATTAGTATTCTTTGATACAGTATGACAATGAATGTGTTGAAGGAAGTTGTGCTCTTTTTAATCATTATCACAAGGAAGCAGTATTTGTTTTACTATGATATCGATGGTGGTGAGAAGTGTTGTCTTCACCAGGTACTGGTTCAACCCGAAACTGTTGAATCCCATTGACACGTCAAACACAAAAGTTGACAACGGTGACTTTGTGTTGGTGATTGATTCCCATGAGAAGGTCAAGGCTCTACAGGATGAGGAACATGGTGGATGGGTCGAGAACATGCGAAAGGTTTACATTTTGTTCAATTGTTTCAATGAAATTGCATTGTTGGTAGTTGATTTACTTTCTATTCATGTGACAATCGTGAAGTGGCTTCATTCATATCCAATGTATGGGAAAGGAAAACCAACTAGGTCAGCATATCTATTGATCAACTTCTCAATATATGTGTGTTTGGAGTTCTAGGTGTAGCATTGACGGGCAAAGCACATGGAAACATAATTTTATTATTGCAGCTGACGATGTTCAATACACACATGCATGCACGCACGCATGCATGCACTGTACCATGCAGAGAGGGGAGGAGATAATAAATCAGGAGGGAGAAAGTGGAATAGCATATCATATTCTGTAAATACCCACAAACCATCACAAGAGAGTCCCAAACCCAGACAAAACACAAAACCTTGAAAGAATGGCTGAAAACAGAGATGGATGGCGTTGATTGCTCTCTGTCTTCTGTGCCATCAGGTACAGGGAGGGAATAAGTAAGTAAGTAAGAAAGTAAAGTATTTTTGTTAGAAAAGAGCTAGACATGAGTGGACTAATAGAAGGCGAAATAGAGAAGGCAGTANTCCCAAACCCAGACAATTAAAACACAAACCATCATAAGAGAATCCCAAACCCAGACAATTAAAACACAAACCATCATAAGAGAATCCCAAACCCAGACAATTAAAACACAAACCATCATAAGAGAATCCCAAACCCAGACAATTAAAACACAAACCATCATAAGAGAAGCCCAAACCCAGACAATTAAAACACAAAACCTTGAAAGAATGGCTGAAAACAGAGATGGATGGCGTTGATTGCTCTCTCTGTCTTCCGTGCCATCAGGTACAGGGAGGGAATAAGTAAGTAAGTAAGAAAGTAAAGTATTTTTGTTAGAAAAGAGCTAGAGATGAGTGGACTAATAGAAGGTGAGATAGAGAAGGCAGTAAGGAAGTTAACTATTGTAAAGACTAAGAATGAATGGATGGACTGTCCCGGGAAATGATGAAAGAAAATGGGCTGGTGGGAATCGAGTGGCTGGTGAGGCTGTTTATCACATGCATCACATCAGGAGATATAGTTAGTTTGTACAACAAGGCTACTTGTCAAGTTTGTCGAACAAAAAACAATAAGTGATGGTCGCACGTTCAGTTTCCAACAGCAGTTCGTGGAATTTGCGAAGGCAGTCATTGCCAAGATAGAGGCAAAACACCGATTGCACATTCCTTTGCGCAGAAGCCGGCCTGCCTCATCCCATGCCACATTGCCAGTGACCATTGTGTTGCGACAGCTGAATTCAAGATCAAGCTTGACCATCTAGTGAAGTGTCAACAGCTCCAGATGTGTGATGTTGACATGCTGATGCAGCATTTTGATCTCTTCAAGGAGAGGACTGTTCACCCTGTCACAAGCTCATGTGCATTTCAAGGATTTCATTTCACAAAAGATCACCTGGACACTTTCTTAGTGCAGCATCTAGGCTGTAATTACGACCTCAGCAAATTGTGGTCAGTCGTCAAGAGTCTAGTTGCATGGTCAGGCGACAGTGAAGAAAGGCTTCTCCATCTATTGCCAGATTGTTGTGGAGAACATGAAGGAAGCCTCCTGGCATAAAGAGCCAAGCTGTGGTGGATGAGATGAGTGGGCTTGAGAGGAAAGCCAAGCTGTGGTGGATGAGATGAGTGGGCTTGAGAGGAAAGC
>SDWI01000940.1:174931-220573 GCA_009193005.1 Lamellibrachia luymesi | reverse complement strand
ACACCAGTAACTTCTGTTTGCAACTCTTCGTTTGGGTTTATTGCTCCGTCACTGTAGTTTGAACATAGCAGAAGCGACTCATATTCCAAGTAATTTGTTTACCCAAGCGGTGATCGAATTCACGTACACAATCATTTCCATCTCCTACCATGCACATAGTGCATGTTTTGTCCTTGAACATGAACATACAACATCATGCTTGCTTGGGCTGCTCTGTGTCTTCGATTTCCCTCTCTTCCGCTTTGTTCATGACATCATCTCAAAGCTAGTCAAATGTTGTCTCTCTGCGTAACATGCTAAGGTTTTCACAGTCATTGATGAAACTGACTGTGCCTCAGCCGCTGACAAGCTTGGCCTTTGAATTGATACCTTGGATCCGTGCCTTCATTTCCCTGTCTGAACAGTTATCCAGAGACCATGTCCATAGTTCTTTCGGTGCGGTATAACATTTGATGTGATATTCGTGCTATGCATGCTGATGACAATAGGGCACGCTTGTCTCGCTTGTCGTCATGTTGTTTTTATGCACATTTGCCTATAATTACCCATAAATGCTCACTTCCGGCCCCCAACGATGCGCTGTCCGCTATGGCCTTTCACATATAAACAACTTTGGAATTAAAACAGAGAGAACAAACACATTTACTTCTAGTATTTATTAAAACAACTAGCATTAAAATGTGATAATACTAATACCAAAGGTTTATTTTATAATGTCATAGGTACATTTAACGTGTTATGGTGTGCACAACTTGGGGGTCGGAGGTGCATTACCTCGTCAGCTATTGCCTCGAAAGAGAATTACTTGTTTCCCCGAAACAAGCATCGTAGTTCAGAATTTTTCATTTGGGCAGCTAAGCCTGTTTTCGATCCAAACATAGTACTGCAGACATAATAGCATTATCATCTAACTTTGTCTATAGAGAAATTCATTCGTATTAAAAAATTTGAGCAAGGATGTGACAGTAGAAGTATCAGCGCTCAAGTTTATCGTCTAACTAAATTCTTCTTATGCAAATTACAAGCTGTTCGTAGTTCGATAGGTCATTCATTTCGTCAGCCAAGATGCTTAAAAAATCCGTGTTCTGCAAGCAGATAGCTATGTGTTTTTCCTAAGCAATACCGTTAACCGAGGGTCATCAATTGGCATCAGCACGTGATGGGGAAAAGTGGTCCGGTCATGGTATGTACGGTCGACGTGGTTCCGACGCCTTTCATCAGAAGACCCCGCCGCTTTCTAAAAACATTGAAATGTTCCGCATGCACACGTCATGTCGGAATTAGCTTATCATTTACGGTAGTAACCATACCTCATAGTACGCAAGAACGAGACAGGCTGCAAGCAACCGTTGTTGGGCGCAGGACACCGGTTGCCGCTAATAGTCGGGCAGCCAAAGAGCATTTTTTTAAATAACCCCTTTTTGCCTGATATAGTCTTTTTCTTTGTTGATTATTCATATCTAGCATGTACATAATGACATAAGGGGGTGTGGAGTTCTCACCCTTGAGCATTTAAAAAAAATCCAAAATGGCCACCAAAATCAACTTTTATCATATCTTCGCAAACAGACAAAATACACACATGATTGAAATGTTATTTTATATGTTTCCAGACATGAGGAATTCGATTCCACCACAATTGATATGAAAAAATGTAAACAAAACAAGATGGCGACCATAAGTATGCTACAAATAGTTGCCGACTATGCGAAAAAAAACTATATTTCATGTTCCGCAAACAAAAAACATAAGAACATGATAAAATTAATTTTCCATGTGTTATTATATGAGGAGAATTACATAAGATCAGATTTCGTGAAATTCTTACCTTTCTAAGCATCAGTCCTCTTCATATTCATCATCTAGGAAGTACTCGCCGCTCTCATTTTTGCAGGCCTATCCACCCTGGCATGCGCAAAATGGTGTGCATGCCATGTCAGAGCTGTTGCAGCTGCACTTGTTCGTGCTACAAGATATTTCACTCCGACATGAGCACTTGATCAATTTTAACAACCCAGTTGGGGCTAACGAAGTGTCTGGGGGACAGTAGTTGGACTTACCGCAGTACTCCCCTCCGCCTGTGACCAACCGTAAGGTGTCGGGTCAAGTACAAGTGGGTTGGGATCCAAAGCATAAAGCCAAATTGCTACTTGCAGATGGACTCTGGCTACATTTTGTTCGAACGCTTCAGTTATGGGTGGTAATGAACACAGCTTTGGTGCTGAAGCCATGCTTCTGCTTACTTTAGAAAACCACATATGTTGGCGTGCTTCCGTCATCGAATGACATCTTTGCTGACCATAGCAGGCCAACATGAAGTGTGTGGCTTGGTCCACTACTTCCGAAAACGGTGGTCCGCCTGTGTTTCCCAGTAAGTTGAGAGAACGTTGGCCATGTCTCAGAACTTTCAGAGCTGCAACCTTGCCAACGGCAAAGTATGACGCCACAGTATCACAACCTGTGAGACCGTGATCAGCTAGTAGATCTGGGACGATGGACCTGTGCTCTTCTGCAGCTGCGTTGATATCTAGGACAATTTGTCCTTGAATTTGCGAAACCATTAGAACTTTGCAGCGTATACTGCCCTGGTGACAGAAATACAACAAGAGAACAAAGATGTTGGTGTCATCTGAAATGACCAGGACGATACCATCTTCTACACGTGAAACTTGCTGCACAATCAGAGTGTCTCCCTCTTCCTGCATTGTAGCCATGTCTTGACGTTTGTTTACACAACCATTTGCTATTTCTACAGGAACCGGTTCTCTGCCAGTGACGACTAGTTTATGTATTTGAAAGTCAGCCTTGTGCGAAACCAAATCCTCGACGATAAGAGCAGTCAATTGATCTTTGTTTGTGGTGACGGTTAGGACGACTTTTTTTGGTGGCAGGCGAGCTGTGCAACGTAATGTGTAGACCCTGCTTGCTCCTTTGTCCCTGCCGCGTCGGGTTGCCTCCGTAGTACTGCCGTCAATATATCTGTCGAACACCAGATATACGTAACTTTTCGCCAGGTGACCGTGTAGGTAACTGCGGAACCGGACAAGGAAGTCGTGTACAGTGTCAGATGTTGGCGAAGGCACAACGCAGAGGACAGAGCATCCACCGAGGAACGTTGCCTGCACATCTTGTACAGCCAGCCGTCTTGACACTTCCACCTTAAGCGCATTCTTGAGATTGGATTTCGTTTTGGCATTCCTCATCTCCGACTTTAATGTGTTTCCTGGATAAAGCCATTGTGGTCAAAATTGTTTATATTGAATCATGAAATCCACCAGGCCAACTGCATTCAAAAGACTCCATCTGTGTTTTCCCAGCAATTGCGCCATGTCGACATTGACCGATGAGTTATTCACAACTAGTTTCAATGGCCATGTCACTCCAAATGCCATTGAACAGACCAGCTTGTGGTGCATCGTGTGCTGTCCGTTGATGAATTGCGCACGTATGCCATCGGGCAAGCCTTCCATAGTACGTAGATAGTACAGTGCGTACAGGGTTTAGTGGACATGCCCTGCGGAAAAGAACAAAGGAACCATATCCTTCACCGTGTCAAGATGCAGAGCCCAGTCTGCTTCTCGCTCTGCTCGAATGTATTTGAGAATCACGAAGACGGGCTTGATGAGACAATCCACCCAAAGCTTTGTTCTTCTGCTCTGAAATGCAGTGTCATCTAGTGTTTGTAGAAGATCGCTCATGCATTCCAGATGGTGTTTGGCAAAGACGGGCCGAAGTAGTTCCTCTACCAGCATCCTGGAAGCTCTGACATTCTGAGGGTATTTCTTGCTGCTCAGCATTTTGAGTACAACCTCCAAATGCAACACTTAGAATTTCTACGATGCGAATTTCAGCCATTAGTGTGCCAATACAACCACAGTAACTCATTAGGAGTTGCATGCCACCTAGTCTCAGATAGATGTTACAGAGCTAGGTCGGGTTCTCTCACTGGACATTTAGTGCTACTCGATATAGTTGCTGGTCAGCTGTGAACATCACATATTCTTGTCCTACAAAACACAGGTGGACCACCGTTTTCGGAAGTAGTAGACCAGGCCACACACTTCATGTTGGCCTGCTATGGTCAGCAAAGATGTCATTCGATGACGGAAGCACGCCAACAAATGTGGTTTTTTATAGTAAGCTGAAGTAATGCTTCCACACATAAGCTGTGTTCATTACCACCCACAAGTGACGCGTTCGAACGAAATGTAGCCAGAGCCCATCTGCAAGTAGCAATTTGGCTTTATGCTTTGGATCCCAACCCACTTGTACTAGACCGTAGACCTTACGGTTGGTTACAGGAGGAGGGGAGTACTGCGGTAAGTCCAACTACTGTCCCCCAGACACTTCGTTAGCCCCAACTGGGTTGCTAAAGTTGATCAAGTGCTCATGTCGGAGTGAAATGCCATGTAGCACGAACAAATGCAGCTGCAACAGCTCTGACATGGCATGCACACCATTTTGCGCATATCAGGGTGGACAGGCCTGCCAAAACGAGAGAGCGACAAGTACGTCCTACATGATGAAGATGAAGAGAACTGATGCTTAGAAAGGTAAGAATTTCACGAAATGCTGATCTTATGTAATTCTCCTCATATGATAACATATGGAAATTAATTTTATCATGTTCTTATGTTTTTTTTTCGCGGAACATGAAATATAGTCTTTTTTCGCATAGTCGGCAACCATTTGTAGCATACTTATGGTCGCCATCTTGTTTTCTTTACATTTTTATATATCAATTGTGGTGGAATCGAATTCCTCATGTCTGGAAACATATAAAATAACATTTCAATCATGTCTGCATCTTGTCTGGTTGAGAAGATATGATCAAAAGTTTATTTTGGTGGTCATTTTGGATTTTTTTTTTTAAATGCTCAAGGGTGAGAACTCTACACCCCCGGATGTCATTATATACATGCTAGAGATGAATAATCAACAAAGAAAAAGACTATATCAGGCAAAAAGGCTGCTGGACTATGATATTAGACATTTACAATCCGTTGAAACTAGGGCAAGGTCTGGAAATGGCGCTGCAGTAGGACGAAAACCCGATCAGCCCAATTTACCTACTATTGAACTTGTAAAAACTACTCAACATATACTACCGTGATACATGAATGGCAAGACCATAACTACTAGATTTGTTGTTCGTCTTAATTAAATACACATTAAATGTCGTCTTTAAATTAATAAATAAATCACCATTAATTTCACAATTTACCATCAGTGTGCAGTGTATTTCATACGTAAATGCTAACAAACTTAACCGTGGAAATTAATCATTGTCCACATCAAGTCATCAAAAATCAGTATCTGATAGACTGAGCTACTTTCATCAAAGATTATATACTTCTAATTATGTTAATCCTGCAGCAAACCAGCTTGATATCAATACTGACAATGACTACCACACTAGTCAAGTTTCGTTGTTTCCCAGTAACTTATACTCCTTTAAAATGTTATTTAAGTCAGTACAGTAAACTTACATATAACATAATTTAATGCACAAAGGCACCTTATAATTAACATCTCTAAAGGCTAAATGAGATATTAATTAGCTATAATAATTTCGATATAACTACCTATTACCATTTTACTAGCACAACTGGAACGATAATTATATACCTGGTAATTAAACAAAATGATAAAAATAGATGACTTAAGCACAGCACAGGTAAGTGGCTTTGTTACCATCGAATTTTTACCAACAGGGGTGTCAACCTCCCACCTGATTTGTTACCAGCAGAGGTCTCAACCTCCCATCTCCCACCTGTTTTGTTACCAACAGGGGTCTCAACCTCCCATCTCCCACCTGTTTTGGGGTACAGCTTCCATAAAAATGTTTGTGGGGTAAATCTCATGCCTCAAACCAATTTTCAGGCCAACTCCCCATTTCCTGCCACACCCCTTCTATTATGTTTGTCGCTATAGCAGAGCAGTACTCGTTACTTGGTACTCGGCGGTAGGCAGCATTGCCACTAGCCTCGATTATCTAGGCTCTGCACTGTGGCGCCACCCACTGTCGCACAGGAAAGAACCTGGAACTAAGATGCATTTTCCATTGTGACAAATATCATTGGTTAACCGTAACCTAGGTAACACAATTAAATCACAAAATAAAACAAGATCATTTTTTACCACATTGTTCGTTTTGTTTTCCGTGCCTCCACTGGCACTGTGACCGAGGAGTGGGCGCTCGTCTCGGCCTCCTCTAGCACGAACGGGCCTGAGCCCGACGGCATCTAGATACTGACTGTGTGTGAACCGACCGCCCAGTAAACGACAACGAAATGAACGATTAAACAAATATCCAGCTAAATAAAACGAACAGCCTGCATATGTTATATTTCAGTACTAGTGAAGTCACATGCATTCATAATTTAACAATTATCTCATTTTTATCTATATTTTGTTGATTAAGCAAATAATCGAGTTGTACAACTTTTTGAAACAACCCCTAGGCACAGAGGTATGTGTGGATCGTCCGGGGGTGTTTAACCCTAAATGCAACCATGCATGACTACATTTGATAGCAAAATTACCATTCTCATTGCATTGACCAGCCAGGGTCCTCAAGGAAACATTACCAAAGGGTTGTTCATACAGCACCGTCTTCAAGCTGTATTTGAAATAGTGTGCCTTAGTGTGTACATGGAAAACATCTTCGTCGAATGAAGTTGAAGGAAGGAGAAACTTGGTTGGTAGTGATACTAGTTTGTTACTTTTTCAAACATCATTAGTCTGGGTTTGCAGCGATGTCCTTGCAATGATGGCCGGTTGGGATCTTGAAGCTTTGACGCCACTTGTTGGTGTTGTACGATCTGCGACAAATATAACTGGCAGCTATTCTTTGTACCATTTCTGCCTATTGATTTAATCCCATACTGTGCTACATGTTCCAATTGTGATCAAACAAGAGGCTTATAGGCTGTTTAGATCTAATTTAGAAATTACGTCGTAGAACGTAGGCTTGTTGGTGGTTTGGTTCACATTTTGGTTCAATTTAGATCCAGATGACAAGGTGTTTGAACTGCATGGTACAGTGACGAGTTGAGAGCGATGTTCAGCCAACGTTGCCGCTGGTCATAAGATTATGATTATGGCAATCATTTACCGACCAAGACAATCTCGCCTGGACATGCTTCAGCGTGCAGACATGCCCCACATTCCCTTACTCACGAATTGTCACGAACCATCTATACGCAATGACGGATCGTACATTTAACAATACGTAGCTTTTATCAAAGTAAAAACATTTCCCACTATCTAATCACGACTATAAATTGATCAAATCGTTTTTCACCCGGGGGCGTCTTGCCCGGCACACCTTGGGGGCGATTTGTCCCCAGTAGATATAATATAGACATATCGTAATTCCCGCGCTAATACTAAATAGCGCCTATGTTTTGTGACGATAAATGGGACTGCATACACTACTGATGAATACAAACAGTTGAACGTGATCTGTTTGTGTCAGCGCAACTTTGTAAATGTACAGTTTTTACATGCGCCATGCATGGATACTTAAAATGCAGATTTTTTCCTAACTTCCTATTTTATCTCCATGTGTCTTGGGACAGAATAGCCACTAGGTAGCAAAACTGTATTCATCCGCGAGAGACCGACGGCAAACACATATAATGTTGGAAATACGATGGGCTTCTTACCCCATGGGAGCTCCTTCCCCACTCTACCCAAACAAAAGAGGGTTTTAAACTGATTACATAATCTGCGAATTAAAAAAGGAAATAACTTATAGGCGGCAACACTATACTATGAAAAAATCTGGTACACCAAATAAATGTAAAAGATAAAATATTCTAATTCTACACTAGTCACGTTACCAAATCATCGTCAACAGTTAATGAGCCGACAGTAAAAGAGCAGCTCACCTACCCCATAGCGGCAGCTCCGCTACCAATTAAAGTTAAGTTACTTACCGGACATTACATTTAACATTATCCACGATTGGCCACATCCCAAATGCACAAACGAACGTAGCAGTTGAATTGGTTATGCATGACAGCCCATTGGTTAACGCAGCAACGCTAAGTTCCACGTTTCAACGGGGTTATCTGCCAGGGGTACTGTTGTATTCGGCAGTCCCTCTGGCGGTAAGGATGGGCGCACGACGTGATGCATATTAATAGCTCGAAATTACCACCACTCTCCGAGATATGACTCATTAAATTACCCTCGCGAAATACCCGAGAAAGAGAAACTTCTGATCAAGTAGAGTATTACTGTCACAGAAAAATAGGCTACAGCAGAAATTATATGAGAAGGGTCTGGAGTTTTTATCGGTGTAAGTAATACCACATTTACTACTTTGTATCTATTGCCTTCACCTAAATTAATATAATTGCGTTTACTTTTTATTTTAAAATGTATTTAAATATCCCTCTGTCTCGTCTCGTCCTCCTTCACTCCTCTAAAAGCTATACCGATGTAATGACATACAAAAAGTGATGTTGCAAAGACCTCCACCACCGCCGAGTTTCAGTGCCACACATTATCAGCGCTGGTTGCACATATATCTGTAGTTGCCCAGTTGAATTGGTTACGCATGACTGAACAAAAATGACGATTAATGCCGCTTACAACATTGACTACAGAAAGGCACACACGCAATAATGAGAATTAGTTCGCTGCTCAGACGGATCATTTCACTTTCAGACGAAGTTGGCGTTGACTCGAGTGTACAGTTCTTAATCGAATTACCGGTAAGTCGAAGTTGTTTCATTAGAATGAATATTGGTGTGTATCTTCGAGCGGGGTGGGGTGGGGTGAGACTTATTGTAAAATGTTTCGCTCGAACCTCCCTTTTCAAACCCTGATATATGCAGCTTTCATCAAGATCTACACATACCGATGTGTAGCGTAGCGTAGAACGTCGGGCTCTCAATCGAGAGAACCCGGGTTTAAATCCTCTTGCTGCCGTTTCGAAGCTTTGACAATTTCGTTCATCTCACGTTGCCACAGTTCACTCAGCTGTATACATGTGTACCTGGCTGCAGACAGAGTGGATATCTGAACAAGTAGTATTCGTGCAGTAATTGCAAGGTGGCTGAACGCTTTTTCCAGAGAAGGCAATCATAATTGAGTTATGTTTGTTAACAAGTATGTTTTGGCGCGACGCAAGGGCTAACTGATAGCTAATTAATCGTTCGCCGATAGCTCCACCAGTTGCTGTTAAGAGAAGCTGTTCACAGTTCATGTATCTATTGTAGTCGCGTTGATTGAACCTAACTTTGATAAATGACGCAACCAGGTCCAGAGCCTGTTACATTTAACGTGTTACGTTGTGCACAACTTAGGGGCCGGAAGTGCATTACCTCGTCAATTGTCGCCTCGAAACAAAATCCACTTGTGTCCCCCACATAAGCATCGAAGTTCAGATTTCTTCAGTTGGGTACCTAAGCCAGTTTTCGCTTTGGACATAATACTGCAGTCATCATAGCATTGTCATCTAGCTCTGTTTATGGAAAGATTCAGTCGTATTAAAACAATCTTTGAGCAAGGCTGTGACAGTAGAAGCTTCAGCGCGTTCTAATTTATGAAGACCAATGCTATCTTCACCGGCCTCAATTTTATCGTCTACCCATCTTATGCAAATCATAATCCGTCTTTGCATCACAACACCCCGCCGCTTTCTAAACACATTGAAATGTTCTCCATGCACACGTCATGACTGAATTAGTTGGTAGTAACCATATCACATAATATGCAAGAATAAGATACGTTGCAAGCATCCGTTATAGAGCCCAAGACACCGGTTGCACCCGATATTAGAGCGTGTCATTCACACACCGTTGAAACTAGGGCAACGTCCCTAAATGGCGCTGCAATAGGACAAAAGGGTTTTTGACCCTATCAGCCTATTTGATCTTTTACACAGATAGGCCTACAGTTAATGTGTATGAAGGCGCTCCCTTCGATGGTGTTGAACTTGTAACAACTACGTAACATATACTACCGTGATACACGAATGATAAGGCCATAGATTTCTTGTTCGTCTTAATTAAATACAAATTAAATGTGCACTTTCAAAATTTCTCTTACTGGCGTTTTGTGATAATGTGCGAAAAGAATGTCTTTATTCAGGAACATCGTCACTGTCACTGGTAGACATCTGTCAACAGGCTACTGTCGGGAAGGTTTGGGGAAACCACTGCCTTGGTATTGTTGTTGCTGAACACTGTGGGCAGTGGGCAGGTCCAATGGACCTGTACGGGATGGAATAAGACGCTCCCGCCTCCACGAGTCTACCACGTATGGGTAAAATACGGTGATGTTAACATGACATCACAGGGCGGATGTCTTCCTCGATGAAGTCAACGGCCAGGACGGAAGGGCTCCAAGATGAGTTCAACGACCACGTGTTCAGGACCAAGGCGAGCCACATTTTTTTGGTGGATATCGGCTGTGGTCAACCAGCCTGGAGAGGGATGGGCTCCGCTAGGTTGCAAATCTGCCCTAGACACACCATGATCATGAAAACCAGTTTGAATCACATACCGGATCGGTCGCAGCCCGGGTCAAAAATGACCGCGCCTCCCGCCGTACATCAGGACGGGGGTGTTAAGTATGCTACTGGTGCCCCTACCAAAAAGATACGTGGAAGAAACGACATCACCATCGGCACATGGAATGTCAGGACATTGAGAGCTGCAGGAAAACTGAAAGAACTCACACATGAGATGGAGAGATACAGATGGAACCTGCTTGGACTCGCCGAGATGCGATGGAAAAGCTTTGGTGAAACATCGACCGAAGAAGGACACAAGGTCTACTTCAGTGGCAAGAAGGACAAACACGAACAAGGCGTTGGGTTTCTTGTTCACAAAGACATCGTGAACACTGTCATGGGTTGTCGCCCTATCTCCAGCAGGCTCATCACCATCCGCCTGAAGGCAACTCCCTTCAACATGACAGTCATACAAGTTTATGCCCCAACGTCTGATTATGACGACAGTGAGGTGGAAGATTTCTATGGCCAGCTGCAAGAAGTCATAGAGGAAACGCCAAAGAAAGACAATCTTATTGTACTAGGAGACTGGAATGCAAAAGTGGGAAAGGATGCGCAGAACAACTGGCAAGACACTTGCGGACCTTTCTGCAACACGGAAACAAATGAGAGAGGTCACAGGCTCCTCGAATTTGCAATGTACAATGAGCTGATGCTGGCTAACACATTTGGCCCACACAAAACATCTAGAAGATGGACCTGGCACAGCCCAGATGGAAAACATCACAATCAGATCGACTACATCTTGGTGAAACGGCGCTTTCACACAGGAGTGAACATTGCCAGGACACGAAGCTTTCCAGGAGCAGATATCGGAAGTGATCACGACTTGCTGATGACATCCTTCCACATTCGCCTGAAGAGGATCAGCAAACCAAAGCCAACAAGAATCAAATTTGACATCGAGAAACTTAAGGATCCTGATGTAGCAGAAGCATTCAAAGCAATGATAGGTGGGAAATTTGCACCACTTATCATACTGGATGACAAATATACCGACGTGAACTTGCTGACCAACACCTTCAACAAAATAGTGACCGACACAGCCCACGAGATCCTTGGAAAACACCGTCGGACAAAGAAACCATGGGTCACAACAGACATCCTAGATCTTTGTGACAAAAGAAGGGAATTGAAAAGGAGAAAATGTGATCCTGAAGGTGCAGCAAAATACAGAGAAGTCAACAAGAAGATTAAACAAGATATGAGAAGAGCAAAAGATAACTGGATAGCAGAACAATGCTGTGAAATTGAAGACAGCTTGAGCAAGAACAACAGCAAGAAGGCTTATCAAATAGTGAAAGACCTGACATCAGTGAAGAAAGGGATAACTACCACTATCCAAGACAAATCAGGGAAATGCCTGACAGAAGAACAGCAGATCCTCAATCGATGGACAGAATACTGCTCAGAATTGTACAGCCACAACACCAACGGAGACCCAGTAGTACTAAATTGTACACAGACTACTGAAGAGGACGACTACCCCATTCTTCGTGAGGAAGTGGAGGCTGCAGTAAAGTCTCTGAAAAAAGGAAAGTCAGCTGGAATTGATAACATACCAGCAGAACTGGTTCAAGCTGGGGGAGAAGCCTTGATTACCACACTTACAACAATCTGCAACAAGATCTGGCAGACAGGAGAATGGCCCACCCCATGGACTCAGTCACTGATCATAACACTTCCCAAGAAAGGCAACCTACAGATGTGCCAAAATTACAGAACAATCAGCCTCATCAGCCACCCGAGCAAAGTCATGTTGAAGATACTACTCAACAGACTCAAACCCCAGGCAGAAGAGATTATCGCTGAAGAACAAGCGGGTTTTCGAGCAGGACGGAGCACCAGTGAACAGATCTTCAACCTTAGAATCCTTTGCGAGAAACACCTTCAACATCAGCAAAGCCTGTATCATGTCTTTATAGATTTCAAGAAGGCCTTTGATAAGGTATGGCATGCGGCCCTATGGGCAACCATGAGGAAGTACAACATTGGCTCCAAGCTTGTCCGAACCATTGAACACCTATATGACAATGCCACCAGTGCAGTAACCTTCAACAGCAGCATAGGAGACTGGTTTCGAACAACAGTCGGAGTTCGACAAGGATGCCTACTATCACCAACGCTCTTCAACATTTTTCTGGAAAGGATCATGACTGATGCTTTAGAAAACCATCAAGGCACTGTCAGCATTGGAGGCAGGACAATCACCAACCTTCGTTTTGCTGACGACATCGACGGCTTAGCAGGAGATGAACAAGAACTAGTCAATTTAGTGGAGCGCCTTGAAAAAACATCTACATCATACGGCATGGAGATCAGTGCCGAAAAGACCAAACTGATGACGAACAACACACAAGGCATCAGCACAGAGGTCAAAGTTAATGGACAGAGACTTCAGACAGTAACAAGCTTCAGGTACTTGGGATCAATTATCACAGATGAGGGTTCCAAACCGGAGATACTTGCCAGGATTGCACAGACAACAGCAGCACTAACAAGGTTGAAACCCTTATGGAACGACAGAAACATCACGGTCAGTTCGAAGATAAGGCTGATGCGCTCCCTTGTCATGTCCATCTTTCTGTACGCTTGTGAAACATGGACCCTCTCAGCAGATCTACAGAAGAGGATACAAGCCATGGAAATGAGATGCTTTCGGAAGATCTTGCGCATATCATACAAAGACCATGTTACTAACGAAGCTGTCCGCAACAAGATCAAAGAAGCCATCGGACCATATGATGACCTTCTTACAACAGTTAAGAAGCGTAAACTGAAGTGGTACGGTCATGTATCACGATCATCTGGCCTTGCAAAGACTATCTTGCAAGGTACCGTAAGAGGGGGGAGACGAAGAGGTAGACAGAAGAAGAGGTGGGAAGACAACATCAAAGAGTGGACAGGAATGGAGTTCGCTGACTCCCAGAGGGCTGTCGAGAACAGGGAAACGTGGAGAGAGCTGGTTAGAAAGTCATCAATGGTGCCCCAACGATCCTTACGGGTTATGGGAAAGTGAAGTGAAGTGAAGAAGAATTACATTAGCAATAAACACATATATTCAAAAAGTTACCTCAGGTGATACATAAATAGTTGACTCAGAAATCGCCTATTATGATCAATATTTAAACTAAACTGTTGAAAATCATTGCTAGGCAAAACATTGCGAATTAGCGGAACTTAAAGCACAGTTAATTTCATATCATAATTGCCATCAGTTTACTGTGTATTTCATATGTAAATGCAAACAAACTTAACCATGGAAATTAATCACGGTCCACATCAAGTCATCAACTATCAATATTTGATAGACTGGGTTACTTTCATAAAATATTATATACTTCTAATTATGTTAATCGTGCAGCAAACCAGCTTGGTGTCAATACTAACCATGACAACCGAACTACACAGTGCCTCTTGACATCTTCCTTATAACGCACAATATCCGTGTATGTGTCTTGAGGCGACATTCACGCATGCCAGACGCCTCATGGTTCTGAGGCTTAAGTCAAGAAGACAGTTCACACGAGGGGCAAGTGAATTACTCGAACAATGTGAGACTGGCAGTGGCTGTGTCTGGCTCATGACCATCTCATGACAACTCGGGAAGACCAAGACACCCGACTCAAACGCTTCTTCAACACGCCATCTAATCACCCTCCTGCTTACAAGTTGGAGCGTCCTCTCTGGTGTAAGCTAAATAGAATTCGACCTGGTGCTGCCAGATTCAAGGCTTAAATGCACCATGCGGTGATGCCCCCCAGACTGCCGACCACCTACTGGAATGCCCAGCATGCCCGCCTGTACGCGACGAGGACATCCCGGCAGTCAACGAAGCGACAGTGACATGGCTCCATCAGCTGGATGATGTAAAGTGGAAGTGGAAGTAACGAAAGAAGAAGATGGTACATATCGAAACATTTTAGTTTCGAGATTGATGTCATTTCGATATCTCATGATACGATTTTAGATAAACCAAATCACTGGCTTATTATAATTTCACACTTTGTTAATATCTTGTCTTTTGTCGGTTGCTTTTTTGAACTTTGATCTCTATTTAGCTACGTTCTCTTTGCAGGAGATGGAGAGGTGTCTGCGTTGCGAGAAGCGCGTCTATTCCGCCGAGCGGATGGGACCCGTCAGAGGGAAATTCTTCCACAAGCAGTGCTTCAAGTGTGCCGCCTGCAGCCAGTACCTCACGATGAAGACCTTCAACACGAACGAAGTGGATGCCGGTGACTGTGAGATTTACTGCGCGACGCACAAACCGAAGAAACAAGGGAGCACGTATGGTGCCGGGGCTGTAGGGATTCAGGGGGCTATGTATGCCCAGAGCCACCTGAAGGTGGAGAAGCTGTTCTTTGCCAAGCACCACTACCTGACTTTCGTGGTAAGTAATGTTACGCCATTCATAATAACAATAATATACGCTATCTTTCTGTGAATGTAAATGACGAAATGGTCCGTCTATATTTCGTTTTGAAACTTTCATGACTATGAAAATCATTTCTCTTACAGAACATTATTCACACCACTTTTGCACGAGACTGATCATTTTTTATTGTGTATTAACAGTTGGAGAACAATGAGTTGTCTGCGTAGTAATGCGGTACAACGCTACCGTGAAAGGCGTTCCCCGGCGTGGTGAATATATTTCCGGTGTCGCAATGCTTCTCTGCCATTCGATTTTTGGGAACATTTCGTTTTTCATACATTATATTTGATTTTTATAGATTATTATTATAATAGATTATTTGTAAAAAAAAAATGTCGCGTGAGAATGTCGGCGGGACATTAAATATAAAAAACAATAAACCGCTTTTTTTTTTAAATTCCCCAAAATGTGGTCGGCGGATCCGTAAACTGAAAAAAAATTAAAACCATCGCCTTAAGTAGCAACTAAAATGATTCCAGAACTGAGAGACCTTAGTTATGAAGAACGCCTGAAGGAATGTGGTTTAACAACTTTACAGACAAGGAGGTTAAGAGGAGATCAGATTGAAGTTTTTAAGATATTGAATGGGTATGAAAATATTGATAGAAATATGTTTTTCTCACTCAAGAAGGATAGCAGAACTAGAGGACATGAGGTAAAATTAGTAAAGGATCAATGTAGAGTGGACATCAGGAAGCACTCGTTCTCACAGAGGACAATAAATGAATGGAACAAATTGTCTACAGATTGTGTAACTGTTAGCAGCGTGAATATGTTTAAAAACAAAGTTGACACATATCTCAGGAGGGCGGGTTATAAGTAGATGAACATTGTTGGACTCTCGATAAGCCAATGGCTTCCTTGTCCACTTGCCATCTGGGCCTTTGGCTTGGATGGCAAATCTTGTTAAATCTTGTTAAAGTGAAAACATTGAGCAGTCGCTAACCGCACGTGGTTAGTAGGGTAATTACACCAATATTTCAAAATTAGCCATCGGATTGAGTAAAAACTTCCAGGTATGAGGGTTTGGGTTGTTTCATGAAAACGATGTAACCTATTTTGTAATGTTTTATTTTATTTTATAGAATTCATATCTCATGTGCAATAGAAGTGTAAAGAAAATCGTAGGACACATTTTCCAATGCGCCCAAAACACTATCATGGCCACCAATGAAAAAAACTATTTATGGTGGGACCACATAATATGTTACATAACATGTTACATAGAATGTTTACTTCGACATATATTACATGTAATATATGTAATAAGTATATTGTCCATATCGGGCAACTGTAACATTTGTGAACCCTAAAAGTGCCATCATCACGTCGCCGTGGTTTCAGCAGATTGTAGGCGCCTAAATGACTGGCTATGGTCGATGATAACGCTTGCAGCTTATCTGGTGAGGTGACACGAAGTAGCAGGTTTTCATCTGATAACATATTATTCAACTGCACCCGTACCAGGCCCTCACAACCCCCTCCACACACACACACACACACACACACACACACACACACACACACACACACACACACACACACACACACACACACACACACACACACACACAACATCAATTTTGTGAAAACTAGTTGCATGTCACTCTTTGTTTGCTCAGGACAACTTGTACAATTTGTATGCTGTATTTTCTTGAATTATGTTCTGGCATGTCATTGTATGATGTAAATCTTGCTTGTTATTATGTAGGTTGTTTCTTGTTTGTCATCGTACGCTGTATTTTTCTTGTATGTATGTCCTCGTCAACAACAATCTGTGAATGCTTATATATGGTCAAACATAGTCGAATGAACGCAAAGGTATGTGGTTACCAGGCCCCCACTTTGTTAATCCGGCACTGGTGATATTATGTACGGTGGTCGTTATAGGTGAGTGGAATACAAGCTTGTGGATAATCGAAAGTTTGGTCAAAGATGATATATCACGTATATCTAACAGCTGTAATCCGAGCAGCAGGCAAACTGTACTGGGCTCTATAATTATGCCCCTTTTAACCACATAAAGTTCCTTTTTGAGACTTTGCTCCCGTAGAAAATCAATATAAACGTCCAGTATAGCAGGCTACATTTCTACCAATGATACGCTGCCCATTTGATGCATGCCAAACCCATAGAAGACATACATATATCAGTATATATTCTAAAGTTCACATCATTGTAATATTAGTAGAAGCAATCGATATACATACATAATATTAAGCTATGTAATTTGCTACTAATGTTTAGTGAATGGTTATCCATCTGGAGAGAATCATCATCATCCATGAAATGTCACTGTCCGTTTACCATTCATTGCATGTACATCATTATTGTCAACGCATCAACGGTTCCTGTCACAACATCTCTATATAGTGACCCCACTAACAACGCTGAACATCACCGAACAAGCCGAACTGCGCCGAACAACGTTCAAAGACACCGAATAACCCCGAGCTGTTCCGAACTGCAGCAATATTCCATTACCATTTGGCATTCTTCACTTGCAGGGACAGATCAAGTCTAAGATCTTCGACGAGCAGCGGGCGCTGGAGAAACTGCAACGCAAGGAGGAAGACGAACTGATGAAGACATTTTGGGTCGACTGCTCTGAAGATAAGAAGGTTAGTCCATCGTCGCATTGTTTTTTGAAGCCTTATAACTTAATTGATCTTAATGTGCAACGACAGTTGCAAATACGTCTGCAAAAACTTTGCCAGACGAATCGATATGACGTAGACTGCTTTCATGCATTGCAGACAAGCGCTGGGTACGGTGTGATAGCATAGTCCATAACATTACTTTTGGGTATGCTAGACGTTGCATTTGTGATTATTTGTTGAAGTTGGGTTACCATTTTGGTATCAGTGTAGCTTTAAAGCTTCATTAAACAGGTTTTTTCCCTCACAGTTATTTCCTGAATAAAGATTGTTATGTAAAATGTTGGTATAAAGCGAGGCGCTTGATCAACCATTATATATAAAACTTTTCCAGTACAGTAATGACTGCCTTTGGTGCTTCCATTACTAGTCACAGGCCCAGCTACTAACAGCGGCAATGGTGAACAAGCACAGCGAGCAGATGATGAACTTACTCAAGCAGCTACAAGAAGAAAACAGCAATATGATCGAAACAGAAGTCGTACGTTTTACACAATATTTAATCCATCCACAAACATTGTAACGAACTCATAATTTGTTATGCAATCTAAACGCGAACATCATATTTATATGTGTAACAAACCGATTCCATGCAACCGACGACAACAAAACATTTTGTTTTGTTAACAATTACATACATTCGTTGGTAAATCTAGGTGTCCGATTTGTGAAACGTTTGCCAGAACAATATGTTTTATAGCTTAGATTTGTTTGTTGCCTGTCCTAGCAATCCGTGATAGTTTATGGCATCATTGCCAACATTGCCAACATTGCTTGGACAGAAGCAACACGACGTAGATATGTCTTTACACTCATGTATTATTATTGTAGTAATTTGTACAACTTGTCTGTTAGGCTTTTCCTGTGTTAACATTTGATAATGATAACATCTCTTTATTTCAGCATTTTAGTGCTTAGCAAACAAAGTAAACGTAACGTCGGATCTTTAAAATTACGTCCATTTTAGCAATAATGCCTGTTTACACTTGTGTGCGTTGATTGGGTCTTAATTACTTTTGTTTGCTGCTTCAAATGTGGCGATTATCAACTGTTTAATGATGAATTGATAAATTTGTGCCATTGATCAACTTCGACGTTCTTAGGAAGAGGACTAGCAGCAGTGCTGAGTATCTTTGCGTGCTCGCAGACGGGCGATAAATAATCTGGTGATGGCGGTTCTGTGTGGTGGCCCATCAGTAATAAAATATTCTGTTTGAATGTCCGTAGGACTCCGTAGACAGAGCTGCCATACTGGAAGAGGTGAACATGGTGCCGAAAGAGGTGCCCAGATTCCACCCTCCCACCTGCCGTAGGCGAGATCTCTGCAAAGACCCCATAGTCTTGAAAGAGTTGGATGATTACGTCATCTCTGTACGTACTACTCTGTTGCGCAAACATAGGACAATATTGTAAGACCATCCGGTTGTTTCCACGTAAAACATGGATACGTGGGTGTTGCATTCGGTATGAATAATATCTAAATAACACACACATACATCCTTGTATGCATACGTATATGTATAAATGTCTACATGCCTCATTCACTCAGTCATCCATTGATCGATACGACCATTGGGGTGAACATTTGGATGACTCACCAACTACCTTTCATCATCGGTTTCTGTCTTGTATTTGAGCGCTACATCTGTTCATTATTTGATGGTATCTAACCACATCTTTCTTGGTCGTCCTCTTTTCTTTCCACTTCACATTGTCGTCGAATTTCTGCTGTTGTGACGAGTGATGCTTCAACACCATCGTAGCATCAAACGCTGTTTGTAAGTCGCATGCATGTAGCTGCGGGTATTACCAATATACAATATAAATGACGGGAGCTGTGCAGACTATATACAAGGTGGAATTCTGATAGGAATCTTTCGGATGAATTAATTCTGTAGGTTGCCGCAAAAGAGCAAACGACATTCACGGATTTGGTTGCCGAGCTGACACAAAACTGCGCGAACGACTTATACAAAGCAAGGTAAACATGAAGTATTTTTTTAAAAGAGTGAATCTGAGAAGCTGCAGTAAGGAAGGGAAACGCCCTCCTTCACCATAGATATCCGATAGTTGTGTTACAATTTCACCGTCATAATATTTGTGTTTCAACAACTTTACATGTCCTAGTAGTGGTGATTGCCCAAATTATTTACTGTTCTTAAAATGAAACTAGGTTATCAAAGCAAATAATCACAAAGGGTACGTGTGGTGATGCTGCCACATTTCGACATAACCATGAAACCATAGAGAGAATAAGTTGTTACATTATGCATGTTTTCGTTTTACGAAGGTACGGAGAGTACACTAAAGTTGTCAACTGCACTAATGTTCGTTATTTTCTCTCAGAGCAATATTCTGCTGGATCACGGTGAAGGACCTGAACGTGCTGCAGTTTGACAGAGATGAAGGGAATAACACTCCCATGGGACTTCTGAGAGGGATCAAGCACGGCACAGAAACCTACAACACGCTCTTCAAGCGGCTGTGCAGGTAGGGAATCTCGAGAACACAATGCTCAGATCACACGCACGCACGCACGCACGCACGCACGCACGCACGCACGCACGCACGCACGCACGCACGCACGCACGCACGCACGCACGCACGCACGCACGCACGCNTATATATATATATATATATAGTATTCTTAATGATTCTTATTGCCTGATTTTTAATTCAATGTAGTTCTCAGTTTTGACTGACATGCACGCATAAAAATGCATGAACGCGCACATTCTCGCACGTACAAACACGCACGCACGCACGCATACAAACAAATGCACGAACATGGGAATAAAGAAAATACCTTAAGTGTCTGCGAACCAGCCCTAGTGGGTGTTAATTCACCGCACCACTTATAACAACTACATTATAAAATGTATGACATTTAAATTCCACATTAAGAGAATTCGCAATGCTTGTGTACACAAATAACGTAGTTCGTCTGCAACACAGGTCCCCGATCTTGCACTACCAATGCAACAGCATGCGTCGGTTGCACACTTGAATAATCACATATAAAGTGGGAGTTAACATAATATAAATTATTATCAAGATATACGATCAGTTACACAATGAAGTTTAATGTCATGAGTATACATTATAACACTATTACACATTTCGGAAGATAATTATAATGAAATTATGCAACTAGATTTCATTCAGTCGTCGTCGAGACACGAACGTACATTTTTCGTCAACACATTAATGCTACTTTTCTTATTTCATTTATTTAAATGAATATTAGTTTCTCACATCCATTATGACCTTTTGACCGTCACAACAATGTTCCTTATACGTTTCGTTTCAGCTACGCCGGCCTGCCGTGCGTGGAGATCAAGGGGCATTCGAAAAGTGTCGGCTACGAGCCCGGGATGGAAATTAGAGAGGATATGTTCAGGAACAAATGGAACCTGGTGCTCATCGGCGGCAACTGGTGGCCGGTCCAGTGTAGCTGGGGAGCAAGGTGAGTATAACACCACAACCAGAGTGGATTGGGTTGTGTGGAACTAATGTGAATTTCCGTCATATCCAATATGATAACGACTTGATGCATTGTCTTTCTTTCTTTACTGATAACTGAGCGGATTGCAGGTCCGCATCCGGAATTCCGTGGCGCGAAGCTCAACGATTTTGTATTTCATTCGATCGTCGATGGTCTTGCCCTGTTCGATGTCCAAGTACCAGAGCCGGGAACGTACACACTGAAATTGTTTGTCGGCACATTGAACGCCGACTCACTGAAAGAAGCGTGCACATTCAAAATCGAGTGCGAGAAGTCGACCAGTGAGGCGTGTCCACTGCCGAAATGCACGGGTACCGAGTGGGGCCCGAGACGAGGTGAGCACACCTTCGGCTTCAATGCCCTCACCCACCTCGACGGCGTTGTCAGCGTCGACAACGACTTGGAGATGAAGTTCAAGCTGCCGTCCAAACTGCGCTTCCTGTGCAAGCTGCACAAGAACGGCGTCGAAGACTCGACACTGGAAAAGTTCGTCAACTTCAGTGTCTCCGATGACGTCCTGATGGTGAAGGTGAACCCGCCCCAGGTCGGCCAGTACGGACTTGAAATCTACGCACAAAAGGAAGACGCAGCAAAAAAGAGCTCATATCCATATGCGTGCAAGTATCTGCTGAATGTGGCGAGACAGTTTTATTGTTTCCTTTATAGACTATGACAGTTTTACCTTTATCACATGAGTGGGCTTTATGCCCGTAATTTCACTGAGCATGTCGATGTGTTTTCAGCGGAGATACCAATCACTTATTACAAGAGCACAAACCAACAAGCAGCACAACGTATCCCTCTCAGCTGAAGATGTAACACCCTAATTCACTATGGACCCACTTGACAAAAAACGGTGTATTTCTCTCTTATGCCTTATTTATTATGCCTCTATTATGTATGTGCACTCGTACTGAAAACATGTACATTGTATACAAGGCCATCTTGGAACATGAAAAGGTAAAAGTACGTTCTTACATAGTGCGATATCCAATCCTTGGGATTGTTCAAAGCGCTTTACATTTCATCCATATATGAAAGATCATCACTTACATGTATTCACTCATTGTGTCAGATTTTAATTTGATAAATAATTAATATTAAATATAATGTAAGACATGCGAGTAGTGGTATCTAATAAATCAATATATTTTATCAGTTATTAAATAATTAAGATGAAAGTTGAAAGCTTCGAAATTTATATGGCTTGAAAATATAATATTAGCGAGGACGTATCTTCAGTTGACATTCAGGAAATATTTAAGATGTTCTCTACGTCGAGCCATTTGTTCAGATGTATATCTTTGGAAAATGCTTTACAAATGTATTTTCACCGCTGTGTGTAGAGTTATTTTAAAAAAGGTGGTTGGAAGTTGACTTTGCAGCAACACACCTTAACTGTTTTAATTGATACGGACCTGGCAGACACGTGGTGCAAGATTTCAAAGTTCTTAAACTGTTCATTTTCTCGTTCAACCTGCATTCAGGGCCTATCATCATATGCATTCAGGGCCTATCATCCACCGTGCACATATATGGCTCATCTTAATTAAAGAAGATAAATGCTCTTTAAAAACATTTGTTGAACAACTTCAAAATATGTTGTTTACATATTATTAGTAAGTATTTAGTGCATGCATATGTTTTGGTTTTCTGTAGATAAATGTTAATATGACAAATACTTAGGAGTACAATGTAGTGATTTGTGTGTGTCATGTGCCAATTGTTTCTTAATGTACCGTTGTGTATGTCGGTTTATCAGCTTGACAAGTTGTTACTTATTCTAATGACTCACGTTCAATTACATACTATATGGATTATTGTACTTGAATTTTGTATTTGGGTGAATAAATTATTAAAACACCTTGTTTCGAAAGGCTATGAATGGTGAATCCCTTATCTGTCAAGATAAGGTCCCTGGAGACGAACAGACGCAGCTGCTGGTGACACCGATATCACTGGAACAGTTCGAGTGGATGCCGGTCATTTACTCCCGTCAGTACAGGCCGTGTGTACACCGACGTCTACGACATGACGGAGGTCAGTGTTCAGGGTGCAAGTGCCAGCACAGGGCTCGTATATTCTTATGGTTAGGACGTTCCACACATTGCAAAGGTAATACGCATGTTTGTTCAAAATGTGTGCATTTCATAAATAGAACGAAATTATTTATTATCGAAATTAATACATTTGCAAAAGGCCATGCGTACTACGGTGAACGTTGTCTTGATTTACTTAACTTGACTTAGAGTGTCCGATTACCCTGAACTAAAAGTAATGAAGCTCTAGCTTTTAAAAGTTTGAAATCTATTAGATACCAAAAGCCAAAAAAGCTAAATAATTGGTTGTTCCGTGCAAGTTTTGAAATAACTGACAGTAACAGCTACGTCACCATCAGAATTAACAAAATACTATACTCTGATCATAATCAATCATAACGCGAGATTTATTATAATGACAATGACCCTATTGTTATACCGAAACTCCAAAAAAACGAGTCACACAAATCATAACATAATTTTATATAAGCTGCTAAAAATATTTTGGTAGCAATATTATAATTATTACCTATTTTGATGTGAAACAGATGTTTATTAGCTGCAATTTGATGCCAAATGTATGTATATTATATACAAATATAGTTATAGTGTGGGTAACATGACAACCCAAAACAGCCGAATAAGTATGGTTGGTCATTTGCATGATTAAACAGACGTGTGCAAAAACTCTGTCTTTAAAATGCAATTTCCTCTGGGAAGTTGCACCCTCCATTCTACTCTAATTATGGCATGCCGCTCTGCTGTCAACAGCGGAAGCCCAGTATCAATCATTCCTCATCTGGTCACTCCACCTCTTCAGTGGTATTCCTCTCTTCCACTGTCCTTTGAAGTCTTGTTTGTATGTATGCTTGTCTAACGATGTTATTTCTTTGAATACGGCAAACGTGTTAAAACCACACAGGTCTTCTGTGTATGATGACATCTGTGATAGATTCAGGGGTAAAGATGTCCTCTCTGATCTTTATATGTTGTAATATGTCTGCCTTAGCAACACCTCTAATAGGCCGCAGGCAGCGCATCTCAAAAAACCTCAAGAGATTGTGTTTCTGTAATCGTATCGTCCAAGCCTCCACACCATAGATTGTTATTGGCAGTATCAAGGCTCCACATAATCTGGCTTCCAGTCTTCTTGAGATACCTCTGTTAAAAATATGCATTTATGTGTGTACCAAAGGCTGCCGATGCTAGAGCTATGCGTCGACTAACATATTCCTCCCTCCCTCCCTCCCTCCCTCCCTCCCTCCCTCCCTATATCACACATAGCTTCAATCAGTGATGTAATCTTCGGATCCACTCAAATAGACCTCAACATCTTCCACAATTCCCCTCTCCAGATAGTATTAAACGCAACCTTGAAGTCCACAACATTTAAATGCAGCGGGACCTGGTGCTCTTTTGCCTTTTCCGTGATATGTTGCACTATGAAGATTGCATTTACTGTCCCTCTGTTCTTCCAGAATCAAAACTGCTGCTTTGATAGATGTGTGTCAATGTTGTTATCTATCGTCATGAGTATCATCTTGCAGAATACCTTACCCGGATATCTGGATATCAGGGAAATTGCTCGGTAGTTTGAGGGGATTAACTTGCAACTTTTCTTGTGCATTTGGGTTTCCTGATGCCATTGTATATTTTCAGGAGCATCTCAGCCATCTTCTCTCTGCCGGCATTCAGCCTTTAAGTAATCAGCACCATACGCTTTCCGTGACTTCATTGCTTTGACAGTCTTCTAGACATCCTCTATTGAAAATGGTGGTCCAACCAATCCAGGGATGTTATCTGGAATGTCGTCCTCTGATTGTGGCCAGTTCGTGTTAAGATGTTTCTCAAAGTATGTTTCCCAGCATTTCAATACCTCATCTGGAGTTGCTTTTAGGTTTCCATCACCATCCTTTGCAGCCATGAGATGTTTACATGGCTTCGTGCTAAGTTCTCGCACATTTCTTAACACATTTCGCTAGCTGTTTGTCTTGAAATCCTCCTCCATAACTTGAAATCCTCCTGCATAACTTGAAATCCTCCTGCATAACAATCTTTTCCTCAAGTTGTTTTCTCTTGTGGGTTCTCATCACCTTCTTCACTAGTCTGGTCTTTTCTCTGTACGTTTCACATCTCAAACTTTATGACACCGACGTGTTCGTGCTCCTTTTACATTATTACCTAAAGGATGATCTAAAATATTGGTGACAATGCGGTCCCCAATCAAATACCGAGTCGTTGTAAATATTGGCTTGATTGTGGAGAAACAAAAATACATCATTCAGAAATGCTGCCAGCCCATACGCTTTCGGGATGTGACATGGTTGCCTGCTGTTTTGGTATTGGGAAAGTTACTGTTCTGAAGGTAGTGCGATCTAGGCATTCCCTATCACTTCTGGGTCAAACTAATACTCCCATGCCAGCTGTGATAAGACAGGCAACATCATTTATGGCTGCATGTTACGGACAATCAAATTGTCATACCATGTAAAATGCACGCTGGAATGTGTGGGCAGCCCAGACCGGTAAAGGATTCACGTTAACTCCAAAACTGTACTCACTATCGCCGACCACCGAAGCATTTGAGGAAAACGTCAAACGAGCACACCATCAAGCGTCTGTGTGACGGTCTCTGAAAGATGCAGACCCACCAGAACTTGACCCTGAGAAATACGGATGGAAGAAAGATGTGCATAACAAATCACTATCACCAACTATCTTCCCCGGAAAAAGTGCCGCTTGCACTTGTTGCTATCTTGGGCCTTGTCAGGTGTGGATGTGAGAGTGACACCCCTTGTTCTTCTGCCAGGTGTGGTTGTGACAATGCAAAGCTGTCATGTACTGTGTTCTGTGCATGCCACGGTGTATGCTGTTTAAATAGACATGCTGCATAATGTCATTATGTGTGACATTTCACATGTGAATGTGCTCAAACACCACAAATGTAAACATGGAAGTAGTAACATTAAAAATATCTTTAGAGACTGTTGTCAACTTGTTGAAAACAGTGTGACCTTCACATTAAGGGCACGGTTAATGTCAAGGTCACGTTCAATGTAAAGGTCACTCCATAACCTTGAGGAAGCGGCCATATTGGATTTATGCAAATAAACAATAAATGCCCAATCATAACATTTGTTGCAGTCGTACAGGTCTTAAGCACCCGATCATAATATGTGTTTCACTCTTTGATGGCACGAGTCTCCAGACACGTAATCCATTTAGAATAATTGTGAAATTCCAACTATAATTGGATATAATATTATCATCAACATACTGATATGGAGGCGGCCATATTGGATTTATACAAATTGAAAAACTTGCCCAAGGGTGACAAGGTGTCGCCCCGCATTTTCTGAAAATATACACCTAGTCGTGTTCAATCAGTAGAAATAAAACTACAGACAACAAAACCCGGTCCAGCCTAAATATCGGACTTGTTTGACGGACTATCAACGTTTTACCCGATTTTATAACTACACATTTGCCAGTGCCGTTGTTTCTGTGAAGTCGACACCCAGGATTGAAACTAACGATTACTATTAAAAATACGATGTCATAGAATGTCTTTATGAATGTGTGGCAATGTGAATGAGCAGAATTGTTAGACAGTCAGATGATTCACTTGGTTACGGTGAATAGTGCTAGTATTGGATACGCGAACACATTATTATATGTTCTTCTCGTAAACGTGCTAATGGTACAGTCACAGTGAAGTCTTTGTACTCAATGCAATACAATAGTAAACTGAACTGAACAGTGTGAGGAAGGGGTTTTGGTGGGGGAATGTGTCCAGGGGCATTTCTCTTGATTACGGTTAATCAAATTACGACCAAAGCGATATGGACATAATGGCCTTAAAACTCATTGAACTACTAACGGAAGAACATGTGCTTACAAAACTGAGACGCGCACTTTACCCCCAGGAAATAGCAGACAAAATAGACGGTTTAAACAACCAGATAATCAACCTGACAAACCTGCTAAAGAAAAAAGAGGAAAGCATCGCTGTACTAGAAACTAAAATACAGAAAATGGAAGAAAACATTGATCATCAAGAACAGTATTCCCGAATACCAAACATGCGTATTCACGGTGTTCTTGAACATGATAACGAAGACATAACAGCCATCGTAATGGATGTGATTAATTCAAAGATGTCCTTCAAACCACCATTAGAGTCCAGTCAGCTGGAACGCAGTCACCATGTTGGGCCCAAATTAGATAAGCAAGATCGAGTTCGCTCCCGCCCTATTATTGTCAGATTTAAGAGCGAGAACACCCGTGACGCGGTTCTAAAGGCGCGGTTCCGGCTCAAGGAACACAATGAACAGCATCGTGACGCAAGTATCTACATAAATGAAGATTTAACTGTGCCCCGTGCCACCCTAGCCCGGGAGTGTCGTGCCACCCTAGCCTGGGAGTGTCGTGCCACCCTAGCCCGGGAGTGTCGTGCACTGAAAAGGACAGGGAAACTAAATGACAGTTGGACCGCAAGCGGAATTGTTATGGTGAAAGACAATCAAAACAAAATACATCAAATCAGGTCAGCCACGGATATCCAAGAGATTCAATAGACACTTCAAAACGGGTGCGCCGATCTAGTCGGCCGGTCAAAATGAACAGTGTATAATTTGTGTTTATCATTTTTGTTACTTATGCTCTATTTAAAAAAAGACGTGTAAAGATTCATTTAGAATGTTATGTTCTCTTTACAATTTATCAAATTGTTACGACCATGCTTCGGTCGCTGTTTCATATGTATATATGATCCAAACAAGAATCTTAATTCGGGTTAAATGTAATACAATATTACTGTTTTACAATTTCAAATGTTTACAATCGTTTCTATATTTCCCTTATTATATATATTTATTTAAACAACGTTTAAAGAAATTGTGTCCACTATATATTTTTTTACTGTCAGTCACTGCATCTATGCAAACGTTTCATGGCCTTCACGAGGCTTGTGATTTTCCTCCTGTTAGTTGCACTAAATCATATTCACGGATGGTATTTCTGTGATGTTTGCATGGGGGCAGCACACCCCATTTTCTGTCTTCCCACCACTACACCTCCACATAACTTGAACTTCCCTCAACCATTTGTGATATGTACCATTGTCTACATATTCACATCACTTAGCCAATCTTACCCTTGCTGTTCTCAAACATGCACGGAGCCGACAAACTCCATCTTCTTTGTTTTCCATGTTGCACCTGGCTTATGCCACCTTGACTATTCTTTCAGTGTGTGTAAGATATCACACAAGCTGAATTTTTGTTTTATATAACTATTTTTGTTGAAAATTACTGTATTATGCATTGTAATCCATACTGTGAAAAATATGTACAATTTATATGTGACACTGTGTATATTCGACATACGTCATATAACTATTCAATTATTTACTTGTGTTCTTTCAAATGAAAGTTTAAAAAATATTATGTATGAAAGGTAAAGTTACAAATACAACAACGTGTTATAGGTTAATGTTACAGCATTACATGTTTAAAAATAATATCCCGAAAAATGTCGTCGAACGATGAGCGTTTCCTGAGCGACGTTGGAGGTTCACGAACAAATTCTCTAAATCATGTGTTAAACAATGACAACCGTGATTCCTTGGATGGAGACCCATAACATTCAAACACTCTTCGTATATTGATGATGCCGAATTAATTGATTAACTCAAAACGAAACGCAACACTTTCACAATTTTAAGCCTTAATTGTCAGTCTCAATGCAAATATTTACTTGTGGAAAAGTTAAAATATAATCACTGTTTCTTTGGTGCTACATATTTGGACATCAACGAACCGGATTCGCGATAGGCTACATCAGTTGAGGATGGAGTTTTAAATACCATTCACACAAGAAAGAATTCTCCTATGTTCCCACGACAATAAAAGATTGGACAGCACTACCAGGCACAATAACCAGCATGATAGAACAACAACAATTTAAGCAAGCTCTAACTTACTCAGTTCCAACCAGACAGGACTAAGCTGCAATCACTCCACGCACACACAACACTGACCGTTTAACTCCTTATGGATGTTGGCCAGCATTATACACAAGACAAGACAAAACATGAGGTTTCTTGGAATCCAACTCTCGAAATTGTGTAATACTGACAGTCACAATTGCGTTTAGCGACGGTATACGTAACTTAGGGACAATGGTAGAAAAGACGAATGACGTTGCAAACAATTGTACGTAATTGTTCGCATAACGTTGCGAACACTTATACGTTATAACTACAAAGGGTGATTCGCTTGTTCTTAGAAAAGGTAATAGTGGGGGTGAATTTCTGGGAAAAGATTGTTTTACGTCTCCTTCGTGGTGTCGAAGATGAAACCCAGAAAGTATTACGTACATACATACATTTATATACATACTTTATCTGGATCATAGTACGATGAACAAGTCCAACACAGGCAAGTCCATGATTTTTCGAAACTATTCAATCTTCATGGAAACACTTGGTTGTTTGTTAAACTGTGTTTACTGTCATATTTGTCAGACCTCTAAAGTAATCCCCAACCGCCCATTGCTAGACATTAGGGAATGGTACGACAACAATATAAGTAAGTGGTTCCTATAATATGTTATTGATATCTCCTAAAACGCACAATTGAACATACAGCTGATGTCTTTCAGGAGAACAATAAAACTGTCCTACTAGTGAGCCAACGCTAGTGGTTCCCGTTTCGAGGCGATAGTTGACGAGATAATACACTTCCGGCCCCCAAGTTGTGCACAAGATCACACGTTAAATGTACCTATGTCACTATAAAATAAACTATTAGTATTAGCATTATCACATTTTAATGCTAGTTGTTTTACTAAATAACACAAGTAAAATGTGTTATTGTTTGTTCACTCTGTTTTAATTCCAAATGTGATTATGTGTGAACTGCGATAGCGGGCAGCGTGTCGTTGGGGTCCGGAAGTGAGCACTTACGGGAAAATTTACATAAAACCAACATGGCGGCTGACGACACTTGTATCCCCTATAGTGCTCATCGACGCCATGGACCAACGAACGTGATTCTTTGTGTCGACATGTCTAGCGTTTTCCTTTTATATCGTCTCGTCACATTTAGCAGGTACTTGCAAGCAAACGCGAGTGTGTTGTTGCCTGCGACGTCTTCTCTCTGCGCGTAGATGTCGAGTCTGTACTGGCCGGCCTGAGGCGGGTTCACCTTCACTGTCACGACGTCGTCATGCATGACATCGACGTATTGTTCCAGCATCGAGTCTTCGACGCCGTCCAAGTGCAGCTGGCACAGGAAGTGCAGCTTGCCCGGCAGCTGGAACTTCAACTCCAGGTCGTTGTCGACGTCAATGAGGCCGTCGGGGTGAGTGAGGGCCTTGAAGCCGAAGAGGTACTCGCCTTTTCTTGGGCCCCACTCGGCATCCGCACAGTTCGGCAGCGGACACGCCTCCTTGGTCGACTTCTCGCACACGATTTTGAAACCGCAGGCGCCTTTCACCGTCTCGTCGTCAAATGTGCCGACAAATAGCTCCAGTAAATACGTTCCTGGCTCCGGCACTTGGAGGCTGAACAGCGCCAGACCATCGACGATCGAATGAAATACAAAACGCTCGAGCTTCGCGCCACAGAATTCCGTGTCGTTTCGCTTCGTGCTGTAAGCGTACAGCAAAAAAGGCCTAAATTCGATATCCTTGGCAAAGGACAGACGTACTTTCACCTCCGTGTTTCCCTTGTTGTCGGTGTGCAGCACGGCCGTCATGGGTCTGTCGAACTGGAGACCGTGGTTGAAGAAGACGGACTTCACGAAAGGCAGGTCCACGAACTGCTCGAGCGTGATCGGCTTCTTTAACAGTTGTTTTTCGACGTCGATCGCCCGGTGCTGGTGAATAAACTCGTCCGGATCGGTGATGAAGTAGTATTCGTTGTACGCATAGTGTAGATTTTCTTTCTCGGTCGCACCCACGTGCCTGAAACATGATGCTACATGTATTTGTTCACAAGCATATCCACAACATTAACTGCTATACGGACGCCAATACGGAAGATATATAATGTTGTTGTGGAAAGAACAATTGTATACGTAGAAGGCAAAATGTTTTAACCTTGCACATATAGGTTACCGGGATAAATACAAAAGACAGTATGAACTTATATTACTCAGCTTAACGTAGGAAACACAGAGTAACATCATATAAATGAAGAGAATAGCGGAAGATCGGGTGAAATACCTGGCTCCCCATTCACACTGGACCGGCCACCAGTTACCGCCGATGAGTACCAGGTTCCATGTGTTCCTGAAGGTGTCCTCGCTAATCTCCATCCCGGGTTCGTAGCCGAATCCTTTCGAATGTCCATCGATATCCTCACAGGGCAAACCGGCGTAGCTGAAACGGCACATTATTCACAGGTGAAAAGGTATAATTATTGGGAGAATGCAATGTTTATTCATATAAAAAAATAAGAATTGTAGTAGGCTTGTTAATTTGTTTATTAAAATGTACAACAACGACAGAATGAAATATAAGTGTATCATGGGCGGAGGCAGATCTTCAAACAGGGGGTGCCCAGTTTCCGCAAAACGACACGGTTTGATATGGTTATCAAAATGCTTGCAGGACTCACTCACTCACTCACTCACGCACGCACGCACGCACGCACGCACGCACGCACGCACACACGCACGCACACACGCACGCACATGTAGTAGTCCCCCTCTTATAAGGCCACCACTTCTGCAAAGGTGCATTGGTCTTATAAGAAGGGTGGCCGGTCATGTAGGGGAGGAGCATTATTTACTGCATGGCGAGGTAGCCTCTGAAGAACAGGTGACCTCTTGTGATAGGGCCTATAAGAGGAGAATCTCTTAATATATACATTAGATTGTGTATGCAAAACATAAATCAAACAGCATGAATATTTCTTGTTTAAATCTGTAAAATATTTCACAAATTCATGTTTTGCAAATTTATACCACCACCCATTGTCTTGAAAATGTTGTGTATTCTAGTTTAAACATGTGCGGCCGCGTCGAATACCTAGACGCCACCATTCCGTGGTATAGTTGTTCGAACACCTCCAGGCGCCAGTGCATCGCCACAGGGAATAACTCATCGCGCCCTGCAAAAGGTCCATCAACTTGGCGCGACTTTGTGATAATGCTTCCAATCATCTCTTGCCACTTTGGAGAAAAATTAAAGAAGTTCGCCACTGTTTAACTGAGGAATTCATGGTTGGTACAGAGCTCTGCACTTTGCATGACTTAGCGATGCACAGTTTTGATTGTTTGCACCGGTTTTTTTTATTATTGCTCTGCGTCAAAGAAGCCACACCATCTTCTCGGCCATATTCACAGTGCCTTCATGATTATGTTTGGTCGTGCATCTTTCGGGTGTCCAAGCCGAGGTGGTCGACTTTTTTGGCGACGAGTGCTCGTGTAACTCTGGAGTAACATCACAGAAACTCCTTCTCGGATCATATGCTTTTCGAGCATATTTCAGGAAAAAACTCAACCGTTCTTTGTTTGGACATGTCACAGGCCTCGTCTGCACTGATGGAAAAATACTACCTTTTGTATCTTGGACATGCTATTTTTCTGGATCTACTCCTCGGTGGTGAAAATAATGTCAAGTGTTAAGTGTTAAGATGGCGGTGGCTGCTCAATGCAAAATTCTGCTCTCCATTTAGAATAACCGTCTTTACAATGGGCTGCAGCTTAAGGCCATTGTCTCGCATACTTGTTTACAAGCCCCAAAACTGATGAGAGTGGAAATTCATTAAGCAAATTCACTGACACCAAGAATAAATGTGTGCTTAGTAATGGGTACGACGAGGATAAGACGGGATGGGGACAAGCAAATGACTGGACAATTGTCTCGACAACTAATTATTAATTGACGAAAACAATCCAGCCGTAATAAAGGGGCACCCGGTCACGTGATGGACACCCCTGGATCCGCCCAGGCTGTATTATGTCATCATTACTATCTTCCGAGTTTATAACAGTATCCACATAATAATTGCTTCACGGTTTTTGCAAAATGGAATTCATTTTAGTTAATGTCTATTATCATCACACGGGGTTTACGAGTCACGTGGGTTTCACTTTACTTACATTAAACTATTAGTATTTTTCTATAATTGTGTACCTGAGGCTAATATATATATATAAGATAAAGTGATATATTTACTTAAATTACATACATAAGGTAATATCTAACATAATGGTAGTAAACGTTATCGGTAAAAAGGAATTAACAGCAGGATTTTAGCGTAAATTAGAGATGCTAGGGAGAGCTCACCGCAGCCTGGGAGGAAGCTGAGAGGAGGGAAGGTGACAGGTCGTAGGGAGACAGGAAGTAAGGAGACGGGAAGGAAAGGAACGGGAGGGAAGACAACCGGAGTGAAGGAGAGGGGAGTAGGGGAGACAGGAGGGAAGGAGAAGGGAGTGGGGGAGACGGGAGGGAAAACAACCGGAGTGAAGGAGAGGGGAGTGGGAGAGACAAGAGCAAAGGAGTGGGAAGTGGGGGAGACAGGAGCGAAGGAGACAGGAGGGAAGGGGTCAGGACAGAATGTGATGGAGGGGATCGAACGGAAGAGTTATTCTGCAGCAGTGATAGAGGGGGTGAGGAAGAGAGCGAGGGTGTTTGTGGGGGATTCGATAGTTAGGAAGACCGACAGAGTCTTAAACAAGGGAGATGATGTGGTGGTCTGCTTGCCTGGAGCCAAAATAGAGGCGATAACTGAGAGGGTAAAAAACATCGTAGGCTCGGGTAAGGGTGGATCTGTTTTAGTACACGTAGGGACAAATAACGTAGAGAGGGAGGGTACAACTGCCATAGTTAGGAAATATAGGCAGTTGGTCAGAACACTAAAACAGACGCGGGTTGAGCAGGTAATACTGTCAGGGATTTTACCTGTAATGGGCAGGAGGGGTCACAAATATCGAAATTGTCGGGGGATGGCAATTAACATGTTAGTCCAGAAGTTATGTAGGGAAGAGGAAGTTGGATTTGTGGATTTATGGGGAAGTTTTGTTGGGAGGGCTGATATGTACATGAAGGATGGGCTTCATTTAAGTGGAAAGGGGGCGGCAGTATTCGCGGACAAACTTTCAGCAGCAGTAGATAGTGACTTGGGTACAATGACAAATATTTTTGGAAGTAAACATTCTTTAAACTAGAAGTGCAGGGGGGTTACCTAGAGGTGTCTCAAGCAGAACAAGAGGCCACTAGCACAGATAAACCAATATCAAATCATCCGAAAAACATCTCTGAAAAAGGTTATAGATGCGTATGTTTAAATGCAAGGAGCATAGTAAATAAGAAAAACGAATTAAACATTATGGTAGAAGATATTGACCCTCACATAATTGGTATAACTGAATCATGGGCCAACATAGATATAACAGATGCTGAATTAGGACTGACAGGATATGTAATGTTTAGGAAAGATCGAATAGGAAGAAGGGGCGGGGGAGTTATTTTATATGTTAAAGAATCTATTCAGGCTTATGAAATAAAACTAGAAAGGGAAGCAGATTGCGATGAAGCTGTTTGGTGCAAAATTGTTTCAGGAAATTCAAAATTAACTATTGGATTAGTTTACCGAAGTCCAAACATAAACGAAGAGGACAACACAAAAATAAAAAACGCTATAAAGGAAGTTAGTAAAGGGGAATGTATCATAATGGGAGATTTTAACCATGGACACATACAATGGAATTCTCTAGAGAGCACAGGGATTGAGGACCAACAATTTCTATTTTTAATCCAGGATAGCTTTCTTACTCAGCACGTACTAGAACCAACCAGGGGAGAAAATGTATTAGATATAGTTTTGTCATCACAAAAAGAATTAGTGGACAATGTAAAAATATTTGAACCATTGGGTAATAGTGACCATAATCAAATACATTTTGACATCAATGTAAAATCAGAAAGTAAAAATAAGAAAACGTACAAGAGAAACTTCCACAAAGGTAACTACAAAGATATGAGAAAATACTTAGCAAAGCTAGATTGGAATAACATGCTGATGAATAAGACCGCAATTGAATGTTGGAATATTCTAAAATATGAAATTGAGAGTATCATCGATAAATTTGTTCCCTTCCAAAAACAAGGAAAACGGTGTAGAAAGAAACACTTGTCAAAAGAGGCTATTAGAAAAATAATGCTAAAACAAACTATGTGGAGGGTTTATAGGCGTACCAGAAAGGACGAAGACTATGCAAAATACAAAGAGGCACTTAATGCAGCTACAACTGAAATCAGACAATCTAAAAGAAGCTATGAGCAAAAACTAGCATGTAACATAAAAAATGACAGCAAGAGTTTTTATGCATATGTCAGGAGTAAACAAAACGTACAAGACAAGGTTGGACCTCTAGAAGACAGTGCTGGAAATATAATATCACAGGGGTTTTTAATGGCGGAAGACCTAAATGGTTACTTCAGTTCAGTGTTTACCAAAGAAGATATTAGTTCATTACCAGTTGCTGATGCTAAATTTCAGGGGGCTAAATCTGACTATTTAGGTCCGTTAGTTGTAACTCCAGAATTGGTAGCTAAGAAAATAAAGGCAATGAAGGATAACAAATCACCGGGAGTGGATGGGATTCCTCCAAAATTACTAATGGAAACAGTAGAACAAATCAGTATACCACTTGCAAGAGTATTCAACTTGTCATTAAAAGAGGGAGTTGTTCCGTTTGAATGGAAAGAAGCAAACATCATACCATTATTTAAAAAGGGTTCGAGAAATAAGTCAGAGAATTACAGACCAGTGAGTTTAACGTCAGTGATTTGTAAATTATTAGAAAGGTTAATTAAAGACCATATGGTGGACTTCCTCGTTAAGCATAAATTATTAAATTCATCTCAACATGGATTCCTTAAAGCGAGGTCATGCTTAACAAATATGTTATGTTTTTTGGAAGAAATCACTAAGTGGATAGACGTGGGATCGCCAGTAGATATTATCTACTTAGATTTTCAGAAAGCTTTTGACAAAGTGCCACATCAAAGATTACTACTTAAATTAAAAGCCCATGGTATCGGGGATAGCATAACTGACTGGATAGAACAATGGCTGACTGACAGAAGACAACGAGTTGTAGTAGATGGAGAAGTTTCAAATTGGAAATCGGTTTTGAGTGGGGTACCTCAAGGATCAGTATTAGGACCTATATTATTCTTAATTTATATCAATGACTTGGACGACAGTATAACAAGTAACGTACTGAAATTTGCGGATGACACAAAACTGTTTAGAAAGGTTAATACTGATGGTGATAAACAACATTTACAAAACGATCTAGACAGATTAGTGAAATGGTCTGAGAAATGGCAGATGTTGTTCAATTTTGGGAAATGTAAATGCCTACATACAGGACATGGGAACTTGAATGTAAACTATAAAATGGGAGATACTGTTCTGGGTACTACTGTAAAAGAAAAGGACTTAGGAGTTACAATAAGCGCTGATATGAAAGTTTCAGAGCAGTGTGGTATTGCAGCTTCAAAGGGTAATCAAATTCTTGGATTGATTAGAAGAAACATAACATACAAGGGAAAAAAGTTAATTATACCTCTTTATAAAGCAATAGTTAGACCTCATTTAGAATACTGTATACAAGCATGGAGACCATATCGTAAGAAGGATATAGATACGCTTGAACGCATACAAAGGAGAGCAACTAAAATGATTCCAGAACTGAGAGACCTTAGTTATGAAGAACGCCTGAAAGAATGTGGTTTAACAACTCTAGAGACAAGGAGGTTAAGAGGAGATCAGATTGAAGTTTTTAAGATATTGAATGGGTATGAAAATATTGATAGAAATATGTTTTTCTCACTCAAGAAGGATAGCAGAACTAGAGGACATGAGGTAAAATTAGTAAAGGATCAATGTAGATTGGACATCAGGAAGCACTCGTTCTCACAGAGGACAATAAATGAATGGAACAAATTGTCTACAGATTGTGTAACTGCTAGCAGCGTGAATATGTTTAAAAACAAGGTTGACACATATCTCAGGAGGGCGGGTTATAAGTAGATGAACATTGTTGGACTCTCGATAAGCCAATGGCTTCCTTGTCCACTTGCCATCTGGGCCTTTGGCTTGGATGGCAAATCTTGTTAAATCTTGTTAAATCTATTTCTTGATAATAAATTATATTACGTTAACTCCCACTTTAAATGCTTACAATGATTAAAGTAAACTTGCATTTTAATTAAATAATATTTAAATTTGTTGACATGATGGATATAAGATACTGGTGTTGGCATTACGTTTTTCTCGGATTGACTTGACAATCGCATATATCTTCTGCATCTGTCGTAGTTATACCTGAGGAGCTTATTCGTTTTAACTGTTTGGTTTTATTATTTTTATCTGGCTCTTAATGAAACAACACCTAATACGCGTATGGATCTTAAATACAGCCTTTATACTTCTTTCTTTCTGCAGACCTAGCTTTTTTCCCCGCGTAAACGGTGGCATACGTATTATTTCCGTAGTGTCTTATTTCTATGAAGTCTATACATATATATATACATTTTATCCACGCATTTCTTACAAACAAACTACAAAGTAATCGTTTGTTCTTCTCATTTACCATCACATTTCATCTGATATTGGCAACACCTTTAAGGTATAGCAACCACCCCTTTTTATTCTTGCAGCGTATCTGCAGCGTTGTTTTCCCGAGGTTCCCATTATCGCCCTACCTGCACAGCCGCATGAAGAGTATATGGTATCCCTCGGTGCCGTACTTGATCCCTCTCAGAAGTCCCATGGGAGTGTCCTTCCCCAGGCCTTCCTCAAACTCCAACACGTTCAGGTCCTTCATTGTGATCCAGCGGAATATTGCTCTGAAAGAAAATAACGGACACCGACACTGCAACTGTGTCATTTGGAAACATCGTAAATACGTGCTGTTCGACATTTCGGCAGATAAACTAGTTTTGCTTGAAAATTGTCACCTAACCTGCAGGTGTTGGAAACGAATGTCCCATAATATAGGGATGTTTGAAATGATAGGCCCACTTGGGGGTGTTTGAACCGAAGAAGAATTAACGTATACAGTGTCAAGATAATAATAATAATAATAATAATTAACTTCTATGGCGCCTATGTCCACAGGAATCTGATAGAGGCACAACAAAACATAATCATTAAGCATAATCGTGAAGAGGGACACACATCAATATCCCATTATGCCCCTACTTCCCCTACATGGTAAAAACAGGATTTGTATACTTGATAAACATGCTGGCGAGTTATTGTCAAAGACAACACCTTGATTACGAACGGTATATAATGGGATGTATCATTGCCAAGCAGCTAAACTGGAAAATGGCTGATGACAATATTTCGTTGTTGCTTAGTGCCAATAATAATAAAGTCTGTTTTATCTGGATTAAGCTTCAGCTTACTTGATTCCATCTAAAACAAGATGTCAGTGACAATGATTTCACCTTCCCATACCTTGCTTTCTCCAGGTCGCTCGCGCAGTTCTGTGTCAGCTCAGCCACCAGATCCGTGAATGTCGTTTGATCTTTTGCGGCAACCTGCGTGATTAATTCATCCGAACGATTTATATTATATATCAACTTTGTAGTATATATTCTACACTGCACAGCTTCTTGACATATACTATAGGAGGTCTACACTCGTAGCACTTACAGATATATACATGCTACCTACAGTGTGTAATAACTATCGTTCGAAACTTTAAATCGAATATTATGTTAAGGTCGTTGCAAAGAGTATGTTTAGCAATAACATCCTTTTTATAATGTATGTATGTTTTTTATGTATGTATGTATGTATGTATGTATGTATGTATGTATATATGTATGTACGTACGTACGTACGTACGTACGTTTGTACGTATTATTGTATGTATGTATGTATGTACGTACGTACGTACGTACAGCATGTAACCATGTTATACGTGGAAGCGACAACCTAATTTTTTTTTCTTCTAATTATGATCTTCTTCTACACCAGATGATCTCACAATAAAGATTATCTTTCCATATCGATGCTACAAAGTAGTACGTACAGAGAAGACGTAATTATCCAACTCTTTTAACTCTGCGGGATCTTTGTAGAGATCTCGCTTGCGGCACGTGGGCGGGTGGAACTTGGGCACCTCGGTCGGCACCATGTTCACTTCTGCCAGTACACCGTTTCTGTCTTCCGGGTCCTACGGACATATAAATTTAGCATTAATTAGATTCGTGATATGTCACCAGACTACACGGCCGTCAACAGATTCCTTGTCGTACGTGTCAATCTGCGAGCATGCAAAGTCAACGTCAATGACGACGGCTGAACCTCTTCTTGAAGACAATTGATGTAGGGTTTCTGTCCAAGCAACGTCAGCAATGATGCGAGAATCACATATTGTTATAAAACATCCTGTTCTGGCAAACTAGCATTAAGTTTCATAATAAAATCTGTTACATTTACCCCTGAATTAACCAAATGTCATGGTGTGATAACATAGAAGGGGTTCGAAATACTTATAAATATATTGTTCGGTATGCAATCCGATTTTTCGATATTTGCTTATTCGTCACTGAAGTTCAGTTATTATATCACTGCACCGCGGCGCCCCACGCAGAGTGATCCTTGATTGTTTCGTTTCCGATCTAGTGGTAATTCCTTGTTTTGTGTTTTCCTACAATATTAAGGTACGTTATAATTGCCATGACCAGTCATACGTGGTTCGCTACAATCTCCGTTATGTACTCGGGTGATGTCAAGCAAAAAACCTAACAACGTCATCGAATGGATTTAACATTGAATAAAACTTACGATTTCTTCTTCGATCATCTTGTGAATTTCCTCTTGTTCTTGCTTGAGTAAGTTCATCATCTGCGCGCTATGTCTCTTCACCATTGTTGCAGTAAGCCGTCGAGCCAATGGCTAGTAACGGAAGCACCGAAGGCAGTTAGTTGGATGTCTGTATTGGTAAAGTTGTACATATAACAATTGGTCATACACTTCTCATATTACAATGGTTTATCTTATAAAGCATCCTTCCTTCAAGAAACGCCTCCGAGGAACAAACGATCGTCGTAATGACTGAAAATGCTTTCTCTCCTTATACCATTATGAAGTTTAAGGTCGGACCATTATAAAAGAAAGCGCAGGAAATATAATATTACATTGTTCATAATGATATGGGAAGTAGATATGTGCTTCAGTTCTGTGTTCAGTATAGTAACAGTGTACCCTCAGTTCTGTGTTCAGGATAGCAACAGTATAGGCTCAGTTCTATGATCAGGATAGTAATATCATAGCCTTGGTTCTGTGTTCAGGATAATAACAGTATACCCTCAGTTCTGTGTTCAGGATAGAAACAGTATAGGCTCAGTTCTGTGATCAGGATAGTAATATCATAGCCTCGGTTCTGCGTTCAGGATAATAACAGTATACCCTCAGTCCTGTGTTCAACATAGTAACAGTATATGCTCAGTTTTGTGTTCAGGATAGTAACAGTATACTCTCAGTTCTGAGTTCAGGATAGTAACAGCATACTCTCAGTTCTGTGTTCAGGATAGTAACAGCATACTCTCAGTTCTGTGTTCAGGATAGCAACAGTATAGTCTCAGTTCTGTGTTCAGGATAATAACAGTATATCATCAGTTCTGTGTTCAGAATAGTAACAGTGTACCCTCAGTTCTGTGTTCAGGATAGTAACAGTATATCATCAGTTCTGTGTTCAGAATAGTAACAGTGTACCATCAGTTCTGTGTTCAGAATCGTAACAGTGTACCCTCAGTTCTGTGTTCAGGATAGTAACAGTATATCATCAGTTCTGTGTTCAGAATAGTAACAGTATACCCTCAGTTCTGTGTTCAGGATAGTAACAGTATACCATCAGTTCTGTGTTCAGAATAGTAACAGTGTACCCTCAGTTCTGTGTTCATGATAGTAACAGTATACCATCAGTTCTGTGTTCAGAATAGTAACAGTGTACCCTCAGTTCTGTGTTCAGCATAAAAACAGTATCCCCTTATTAAACAGTATTATTAAACGGTTCCAGACACAAGTAAGAAAACCACTTACCAATGAGTTTAACATCAGTGATTTGTAAATGTTTAGAAAGATTAACTAAAAACTATGTTACGATGGACTTACTTATTATGTCAATGTTTGGAAAGATTAATTAGAGACCATTTTATAATTAGAGACCATATTATAATTAGAGACCATATTATAATTAGAGACCATATTATAATTAGAGACCATATTATAATTAGAGACCATATTATAATGGACTTATTATGCATAAAATATTAAATCCATCTCAACACGTGTTCCTAAAAATGAGGTCATGCCCAACAATAATTTCTTAATAAGAATAAGTACGTAGATATTATTCAGTTACATTTTTAGATAGCAACGATTCCATACCTTGTCACATAAAAGACTGTTGATTACTTAATCGTCGACGTTTACATGTTTTCTACGTACAACCTTACAACACTTGGTTGGTTACCCTGTCTCACATACATGTAGCCCCCCCTTAGTCGCTTGACTGCAAGGGTCTTCTAAATCTAATATCGTAATTAGCATTATATTCACATCAGTTACATGATTGTGTTTATTGCTGATTCGACACAGGACCAACCTTTCTGTCCCCAGGACGTTTGACGCAGGGTGTCTCCGTGAGTTCATCTTCCTCGTTTCGTAGCTGTTTCTCCAGCTCCTGTTGCGACGCCAAGTCAGTTGAGTGGACTTGTCCCTGCAAACGAAGAATGCCCGTGCTAATGGAGTCTAAACGCAGTTCGTTGTTCTGCGCAGTTCGGCGTTATTCGGTTAAGTCTGGCGTTATTAGTTGGAACAAAGGTGTGACAGGATTGTCGGTGGTGCAGTCATTTTTATATGTTTTCTGCGTATAAATTTACAACACTTGGTTGTTGTCTCTATCTCACATAGTCGTTTCACTGCATTATTGTTGTCTTCTAACTCTGCGTTAAATAGAAATTACCAGTTTGTTCACGTCAGTTATATGACTTAATTTGTTGTTGATTCGACACTGAACTACCCTCTTTGTCACCCGAGCGATCGACCTGCCCCTGCAAATAAAGAATGCCTACGGTGGTGGCATCTTCGTTCAGTTTGGTACTGATCGTAGTTATTCGTTGCCGCTTAGCGTTATTCGGCGTAGTTCGGCGTAGTTCGGCGTTATTCGTCGTTGTTCGTCGTTGTTCGGTGAAGTTCGGTGTTTTTATTGGGTCTAGTATAATGATGTGATAATAACCCATCTACTGGTGCGTTGACAACAATGCTATATATATTCATTTAATGCTAAACATATATTTCCCTGGCACTGCACGGCAGAGCTGTTAGACATTTTTTTCGAGTCCAAGTCTTTGTGACTTCAAATAAGTGCTACAACCGGGCGTTTTATACAGGTGGACATCAGCCCCGATGCTAAGTGTCAGTCACTCATAGTCGTACAACTGTCTTGCAGTCAGCAAATCTGTATCGATTGAAATTTGGGTTATGTGTAAATACTGAATTTCGTTCAGATCTCAAATACACACTCACAATATATCAATTAGTAAGTCCTTGCTCAAGTCTCAGATTGCATTATCAAGTCTAAAACCTTTGGCTGACAAGTCCCGAGTAAGTCCCAAGTCCCCGAGCTCTGCTGCACGGACTGTGCTGCGGACTGTGCCACGCCTACGTAATGAGAACACTGACAGTTCGCGACTGTGTCGGACCACTAGAAAACAGTGCTGGATACATAATATCAGACGGGTTTTAATGACAGTGGTTCTAAATGCGTAGTACAGCTTTGTGTTTACAAGAAAGGACACGAGTTCATTACCATTACTAGGTACAACATTTACGGGGATAAATGAAAATACTTAGGGCAGTTGATTGGAGGTAGCTCCAAAAAGGATAACTGGGAAATATGGTGAAAGAAATAATCATCTCGAGAGGACGGAATTGCACCGACACTAGAGGAAGGAGTAGAGCAAACCAGCATACCAATAGTAAAATTCCTCAACTCATCACAGAAAGAGGAGCGAATCCTTTCGAACGGAAAGAAGCAAACATTACACCCTTTTATGTCAGACAATTACAAACCAGTTAGTTTAATATGAGTGATTTGTAAATTATAAGAAACGGTGCAATTGGAAACCAAACGGAGGACTACTTTGTTACACATAAATTAATGTCAACCTGGTTTCAGTATGCTCCATCTCAAATATGTGTATCAGTCTTTTGACCGTACATTTCTTTTGACTCTGTTTAGATGTCTTGTTTAGAAGTTCGGTCCCGTTAGTGTCATTGTTTTGTGTATTATTGATTCGACACTGGACCAACCTTTTTGTCCTCCGAGCGGTCCACCCATAACTGCTCCATCAGTTCGTCTTCCTCCTTGCGTTGCAGTTTCTCCAGCACCTGCTGCGCCGCGAAAATCTTCATTTTAGCTTGTCGCTGCAAATAGAAAATGACAGTTGTAGTGGAATATAGACGCTGTTCGGAACAGATCGGGGTGAGTCGTTGCAGTTCGGCGTTGTTCAGTGGTGTTCGGTGATGTTCGGCGTTATTAGTTGTGTCTACTATAAGGGTGTGACAGGAACCACTATACTGGAGCATTGACACCAATGCTGTACATTTAATGAATGGTAAACGGGCAGTGACATTTCCGTGACACTGCACGGACTGTGCCACTGCAGTGATTTTGAGCAGAAACTCGTAATAGCCTGAGTTAGTGATAGTGTGAACCTATGTGCCTAATGTTGCGACTACAGCTGTTGACAGACAGACATACCGCCGCAGATATACACATAAGCAGGCATACAGCAATACTCGCACAGGTTTTTGATGTAACTTTTCAAGTTCCTGCTGCATACGGATTCTTCGGTGGCGTTATTAACATGCGCACGTATATTTTATTCACGCATAATATCACTTACCACAAAGGTCATGTAATGGTGCTTCTTCACTTTCAAATGACCCTGGGCGTACATAGCCCGCCGAATGCTAATGGCGTCAGCACCGTAATCGATATGTGCTATCTTCGGTTTGTGCGTCGTGCAGTAAATCTCTCGATCAGTGGCTTCCACTTCGTTCGTATTGAAAGTCTTCATTGTGAGGTACTGGCTGCACACGACACATTTAAAGCACTGCTTGTGGAAGACTGCCCCCCTGACGGGTCCCGCCTTCTCGGTGGGATAGACGCGCTTATCACAACGCTGACACATGTCCATCTCCTGCAACAAGAAGACGTTTATCTGGATCGTCAGCATATTCACATTGCCATACATATCTCTCGCGCGTGCGCGCGTGCGTGCGTGCGTGCGTGCGTGCGTGCGTGTGTGCGTCGTGCTTACATTTGTGCTTACGTTCGCATTTGAGTATTCGTCTGCAGGACAAGACAGAACACAGTCTCGACAGAAGTGGAGGACATCGTAACTCGTGACTGTCGTCATGCATGTCTGACTTCGCGATTATGCGGTACGTATGAATACACACGCGGTATCTCGTAACGTATGTACACATCTTACAAAGGTGTCGTAAGCAGCAAACTTCAGCCAATTTATACCACAGCCCTTATGCTAGATAGCGTGGGTCAGGCGCAGGTGCAATAATATTGACCCGATTACAGATCGTACACCTTTCACACGCAATATCTACCAAAACCACAGGATAAACAGTTCTTTTTTCTCGGGCATTTTACGAGGGAACCGGAAGTATTGTTCAATTAATAAGCATTTAAGCAAGGCGCCCGATGGTGACCCACGTTGACCTGCTGTGTACGGTGCGTGATGTAGGCCCTTCGACGTATATGTGTCGTGACATGACTAGCGGTTTACATACACGCGTCGTATGTCAGTATTTGGTGTGTGTGTGTGTGTGTGTGTGTGTGTGTGTGTGTGTGTGTGTGTGTGTGTGTGTGTGTGTGTGTGTGTGTGTGTGTGTGTGTGTGTGTGTNTGCTTGCGTGCGTGCGTGCGTGGGTGTGCGTGTGTGCGTGTGTGGTGCGTTCGTGCGTTCGTGCGTGCGTGTGTACGCGTGGTTGGTCGTATGTAGGATAACATACATGTATGTAGGATAACAGTAGAGGAGAACGTAACGAGGTCTGTGTTCACGCGTGGCTGCTTCTGCGCTTTCTCAATACATATATATTATATACACATCTTACACCCGTGTTGTAAGCAGCATGGTCTACCGTATCGTGGTATTGTGTTGAAGCAGTGTCTAGTACTGTTCTCTTGTTACAAAGTGTGGATGAGGCACTGGTTAAACAACAGACAATGTTAGGACAAAAAACACAACTGTGGAATGTATATCGTTCCCGTTTCTCGTATCGACAGTAGCTCATTCTTTGCAGTTTTCTGCCGTTGTCAACACCATATTACTCTATGTGCATGCATACACACACACACACACACACACACACACACACACACACACACACACACACACACACACACA